>CM042396.1:10637047-10902047 GCA_023634145.1 Thymallus thymallus | reverse complement strand
ACGGCTCATAATAATGGAAACCACGTGTTTGATGTATTTGATACCATTCCACTGATTCCACTCCAATCCTTACCACAAACATGTTCTCCCCAATTAAGGTACCACCAACCTCCTGTAATCAATGTAACCAAATGTACTGTATACCATTTATATTACTGACGGTTCTCTCTCTCTTTCTCAGTGACCAGCCCATCGCCCTCGGTGACCTGCCCTCTGACCCCCAGTGGTCCTGCAACTATGAGCTCCGCCCCCTCCTCTGTGACTCCGCATCCACACAGCACAGCCAGCCCCGCCCCTCCCACCCTCAGTGCCCACAGCCTGAACGCTGGGTGAGTGTCTCTCTCTCTCTCTCTCTCTCTCTCTCCCAACTACTACTCTACACTTACTCAATCTAACACTGAACAATCCCTCATACTCAACAAACACAAACACTCTTTGATCGTAGAAGCTGGGTTATATAATTATATAACTCTGATTCTGTGATCTCCTCAACCCTCTCTCTGTCCCTTGCACAGTCAATGTCTACTGCATATGTGCTCAGTCTAACACTGACTCCTAACACTGAATCCTCAACACACTTTTCTGGGCTTCACCAAATCAACAAATTTCTCAATTGACCTACCCAGTTAGATTCAGGTTGACTAGATCGATAAAATAAACACCAACATGCACTCTGACATTCTGAAACTTACAAGCATTTCGCTGCATCCGCTATAACATCTGCTAAACTTACAAGCATTTCGCTGCATCCGCTATAACATCTGCCAAACTGTGTACGTGAACAATAAGCTGAATGTTGTGATATTTACTGACTTGCTGGGAATTCATATTATGAGACTACATGTGATATGTCAAGTCACCCCACCTGTTTTGCAGCAAATCTGCAAGTTCTTACACATGTGAAAAAAACATGCCGATATGTCTGCAGGCATAGACATGCTAGTCAGCCCAGAACCAGGCCAATGCATACATTAAAAGCATGTTGTGTTTCCATATCAAACCAAAAAATAGGGCGTTTGATTAATGAGCTTTCACTTAACCCTCTTGGTCCTTTCTCTTATGTCTGCATGTTTGTGTGTTTGAATGTGTGTGTTTGTTTGAATGTGTTTATATGTGCACATGGGTGAATATGGATCTATACATATTCCAGGAACACAATGATGGGAGTAAGCCCAGGGATGAACCAGGCTCTCATCAGCAGCAATCCCCTGGCCACAATGCAAGGTGTGTTAGTCTGACAAAATCAGCGTGTATCCAGATGATGGATTGGTATTCTGACTTGTGATAAGCACGCTCAACTCTGACTCTCGCATAAATCTTGCTTTGATGACAATAAGATCAAATGTTGAGTTAACCGTGCAGATCTCAAGTCAGAAAGGAAGATGTGCCTCAGATTGCTATCATTTCAACATGGGATTTCACAGAAATTGAAATTGCATGTCTTCACACCATCCCATCCATATCACAACCAAGTAGAAAATGTGAATGTCGTGTGTGTCGTGTGTGTCTGTGCGTATGTGCCAAGCGTGAGTTAGCTTTCCTGCAAGCTCTGACTGACTAAGCTCTCCCTGCTTTAGTCACACTACCATCTCTCATCTGTTGCATTATCTCACCTTCGTCATCACCATCTTTCATCTCACCATGTCATCAGTTGCAGTGTCACCCAAATCGATGCCCATGTACCTCTGGTAGGTGTATTAACTCATATTCTTTCTCTCCTCTTCCTTTCTCTTTCCCCACCAATCCTTCCACCTGCCTCTCTCACTCTGTCCCCTGTAACTCTATCATGGCTCAGCTCTGGCTGCCAGTGGTGGGCAGCCACCCATTGCTGGTCTTGAGGCTGGAGGTCAGATGATCCTGGGTGGGGCTGGGGTTCGCTCCTCCCTATTCCTAAACCGCCACACCCTCCTGCCTATGGCGTCCCACCAAGCCGGCGCGGGATTGGTCGTCGGTCCAAGGGGCGCCTCCCCACCCCCCGGCGCCAGCGGCATGGATGTCGACTCGTGCTCCGCCTCTCCCTGTTCCAGCCCTGCCTCCTTCTGCTCGTTCAGCGAAGCCTCACCGCCACCGCTTGGCGGGGCCATGGCCGAGTGACAACGACTAAACCCAAAGGATCCTATCAGAAGGAGGAGGAGTTTTAGCGGAGCTTTACAGAAAAACCTCGCCTTTCAACCAAAGCCATCTCTTTCTCCCTCCATTGGTCGCTTTCGCTCTCTCTCCCGGAGTCTTTCGAAGCCAAAAAATACACAGATTGAAAGAGGAAGAAGAGAGCGAGGAAGAATGGAGAGGAGGAGAGAACAGGAGAACGGGAAGATTTAAACCAAAAAAAGTATCTATCTATACAGTTGGAGAGGTGGCGTTGTGGAACATTTTGTCGGCAGTGAATGCTAATGTACATTTACTCCTTTCTCTGGGAAAGAACAAATGAGCTGAAAAAAAACGGATGAAAAAGAGGGCAGGGATGAGAACTGAGACTTTGTGTGAGAGATGGGTGGCAAGGACAGGAAAGGAAGGAAAGACTTTCAACAAACTTCAGAGGATGGATGGAAAGAAAACCAAATAAAAAAACCTAGAAGGGAAAAACACACAAAGACAAAAATGACAAACATGCCAAAATCTCCAAAACCGAAATACCAAAAACTGAAACCAAAAAAAAACGGAGAGAAAAGCTTTACTTAAAAGACTTATGATTCTGATCTGTCCAGGATCAGCACATCAACCACACTCAACAACGCCAAAAACATGTATCATTTCATCGTAATATGTTATTTTTAAGTTTTGCAACACTTATTTTTGTATTTTATATGATTTGTGCTTTGGGTTATGTCATACCAAATGAACATGATTTGATATAGGTATCTTACTAGTGTCAGTCCTTCCACATATCTTTGCCTACCTCTCTAGTGGCTCTACAGTTTCAACCTATTTACAGTACAAAGCAGTCACCTCAGACTTATAACAATTAGTAACTTTAGAACTTATTTTGTGGCTTATTTTCTTAATCAAATTAATTTATTTTAAAAATTATTCTCATTGAATCCTCATAGTTATTATCATCATTATCATTAGGGTCATTTACTTTAACATTTGTTTAATATGATGAGATAGTGTTGCCTCCTTTGTTTCATAACTTCTTATGTACAGTGGGGTCCAAAATGATTGACACTATATTATTTTATACTAATAACAAGTCATACAAAAATTATTGCCAACCCTGTTTTCAATTCTCTTGCACCCTCCCCTTGTGAGAATAAGGGCACTGAGCCTAAAATGTTTTTATGAGATTGGAGAACACTTTGGGAGGGATCTTAGACCATTCCTCCATACAGAATCTTTCCAGATCCTTGATATTCTTTGTCTGCTCTTATGGACTTCCCTCTTCAATTCAAACGACAGAGACTGAGATGGCCATTGCAAATGTTTTATTTTGTGGCCAATTAACAAGGTTAAAATGTGGATTTTGATTAGTGCTTGGAGTTATTGTCTTGCTGGAAGATCCACTTGCGGCAAAATAGCCCCATAACGTCAAACATCCACAGCCATATTTTACCGTATCAGGTACATTTCTGCATATTCTTCTGTATTTCAACGCCAAACCCACCACTGGTGTGCGTGACCAAAGAGATCTATTTTCATGTCATCTGATCATAGCACCGCCTGGAGTTTGATAAACAGCATTGGCACTTGGATTGGAACCGGTGCTATGGTCAAATTACATGAAAATAGAGCTCTTTGGCCATGCATACCAGTGGTGGGTTTGGCGTTGAAATACAGAAGAATATGCAGAAATGTACCTGATACCAACATTAAAATATGGTGGTGGATCTTTGATATTATGGAGATATTTTGCTTCCACTGATCCTGGGGCCCTTCTTAAGGTCAACGCCATCATTAACTTTACCAAGTACCAGGACATTTTAACCAGAAACCTGGTTGCCTCTGCCAGGAGGCTGACACTTGGCTGCAAGTGGATCTTCCAGCAAGACAATAACCCCAAACACAAATCAAAATCCACAAAGAAATGGTTAACTGACCTCAAAATCACAATTTTTCAATGGCTAACTCAGTTAGCAATGGCTAACTTGAATCCCATTGAAAACCTGTTGTTTGAAGGCTCAGTGTAATTATCCTTGCAAGGGGAGGGTGCTACAGTATTAAAAACATTTTTGCCCTTATATTTTCTTAATTATATTTCTTTGAGCAATTGTATTAGTATAAAATAATATAATTTACCCACTTGTTTTGTAAACAATATTGCTCAGTATTTGTATAATTTATTTTCTAAAGTATTTGTAGCTAATATTTATCAATGTATATATGAACACCAAAATGTACTCTATTGCCTGTTGCTTCAAGCACACACACACACACACACACACACACACACACACCAGACTACACTAGAATGTATCGAGATGTTGAAGCTAAATGATCCTTAATGCCCTTCATTATATTTGTTTGCCTTTTTAAATATAATTTTCATATAATTCCACCGACTTCATAACATTCACTTCTAATCAGTCACTCTTGGATACCAAAGCATTGTTTCTCCTGGCCAGAAGAGCCGGGAAACAAGTGTTCAGACAGAGACCTCAGCCGTGTCAAAAACCAAACACCCCATAACAGAGGACAACTCCACACCACAAAAAAAGGGACACCGTCCCTCCGAGCCCCCAACCCCCTGCCCTCCATCCCTTCTGCCCCTCCACTTTGCCTCGAAAGATGGGGTCAAAGGGCCCAAAAAATTTAAAGATAAAAAAAACTTCCCAGAGGAGTCAAAGGCAAAAAGAGGATCTGTTGGAAACTGCAGGGGAAAACGAAGGAGAAAGCTGGAACGAAGGACCAAAACCAAAAAAGAACCTTACCAAAACCTACGTATGAGCGACTAAAATGAACAAATAAGAAACCAAAAACCAAATCCAACACGTCGTGGACAAAGAAGAGGAGGAGGAAGAGGAGGAGGAGACTTTAGAGTCGGTCACAGCCTGAGACAGGGAGGTTCCCTCTCTCACTCTCTCCTCCCTCCTCCATTTGTGACCTCACTTTGTTCACCCTTTTCCTGGACGGAGGAATAGCTAATGACCTCACTGAACTGAATTTAAGAATATATATTTTTAGTTTTTTGCTTTTCATGGCCTGTCTGTCGATTGCTGTATGACTTTGTCTCATTGCTTTCTACTTGTAATGGGGATGATGGGGTGATTTATTGCCTATTTTCATATCTTGTCTGCGTTATTTATTTTTGTTGTGCTCTGGCATTCTTTCATTAGGTGGTTGGAAATAATACTGTGAAAATGTAGCTTCCAAATGTTTCGTGAAAAAGCCAAAACTGAATACCAAAAGCAAAACCTTTTGACACACAGACATACCAAATAACAACCAAATCAATGCACACTTGTCGAAGAGGAACAGTTGAATACCTGTGTTTGTGCTAGGCTTACCGGACAGATATAGAGAAAGACTGGTTGAGAGAGAAAGGTATGTGTGTGCGTGTGTGCGTGTGTGCTTGCGATTGGGTGTGTGTGTATTCAGGCATGGAAACGCACATACCTGTGTGTGAGATATGGATGGTGTGTATGTGACAGGAGAGCAAATGAGAGACAGAATGAGTGTGTGGAAAGAGTTATTCTCTCGCATATTAATAATAACCAAACCATAAACATTCAGTACACACTCTTCTGTCTAGTGTTCCACAGAATAGTGTTCGACAAGGAAATGGAACTTCACACATGAACTGAGACATACATGGGCACATATAGGCAGACACTAAAGGCAACCAATGATAATATTGAAGGGAGGGGTGGGCGGAAATCAACTGAAAACCAGTTGACATACACTTTTAGAGGGAATGTATCTGTTAGTGCTTCAATAGATTTTGTAGGAAAAAATATATATGTTCTACTGCTTACGTATTGCTCATGTATAAAAGGATGTGAAATGATCCTTAGTAAAAATGTTGATGGTAACGATGACTTGATTTTAGACCAAAAGCTTTAAACTATCTCTCTGGGGATCTTTGTTTGAAGATTTGTATTTATTCATGTGATGGGGGAAGATGAGTTTGTTTGCAAATAATTTGTATGTTATGAACTCTCACCTGTTTATTTATTGATTCATTCATTTATGTAATCATTTTTTTCTATTTATGGATTCTGACCTTTGTAATAGCTAGGGATTGTGCGGTTGTATTTTGAAGAGAGTTGATCTTAAGATTAAGACAAGAAGACAAAATGCTTTAAAACAAAAACTGAAACCAAATGTAAAGACTGTTCTTGTAATGGGTGTCATCTCAGAGCCCATCTCAACTGAAAAAAGCCCTAACCTGACAAAGAGGAAGAGAGGGAGAGAATCAAACTGATCCATGTAATGGGTACATTTTAGAGTAATAGTCGACCCCTTACACCTGGGAGTGTAAACACGTCTAGATGCTTCTATGTTCATACTTTCTCCAGCTCTTTCTTGCGCTCTGATCCTGTCTTTCATTTCAAGAGAGCGACGTCATATATACCTCACATTCTTTGATGAAAAACCAAATAGACAGAAGCTTTAATAAGACATGTGACCGTGGTCGTCTTGGCTCAGGAGAGGGATACAATAACTGGCCTGGCCATTGAGTTTGATGAACAAGACGTTCAAAAACATTTTGAAAAAGAACAGTTTGTAAGCAGTTTCCTCTGTTTTATAGGTAACACGTGCTATGACCTCACTCCACGGAAGTAGATGCATCATTTCTGTCGACAATGTTGTGAGGGTATTGGGGGTGTTTATGGCAATGTTTTTTCTGAAAAGGTGTGTGTGGGATATTAACGTGATGATGATGCTGTACAGTATGTGTGCCTGTGTGGGACTCTCCTGTGGTGGACCGAGAATGATACCAAAGTTAAACAACCACATTGAGACGCTACACACACAAAACACACACACACACACACACACACACACACACACAGAGAGAGAGAACACACGCACACACACACACACACACACACAGTTAATCCATGTGTATATAAACATTCAGGAGTCTTCATAAAGACTGTAAATGCTACATAATGGTAGTTACCCTTCATTGGTATCAAAAGACATACTACTGTCTTCAAGAGCACTTAATGCTATGAAGCAATGCGCCTTGAATTGTGACCATTTTATACAGTAGATATAAGTGGCTATGAATGTTTGTTTTATGTGCTTATTAAGAATATCTTCAACTGAAAGGTCTCCATGAACTAAGATATTTCTTTGGCCTTGAGAACACAAATATGTCTGAATGTCACATCAAATCCAAGTGGATATAGTAAAGAAGAGAACAGTCAATTTTCCCCCGTATGCTTTGTTTAATTTTTAAACATATCCTTTCTACAATACAGCTTAAATCCAAAGGTAATTTAATGAGGACGGCAAAGAAAGATTTTACTAATGAAAACCTCAATAGTGAAAACCAAAGAGCTCCCCCATACCTTCTTTCTTTAACAAGTAAAAAAGTTGCATTTTTCTTTTTGACGGTAAAAACAACAAAAGTTCTCTTTTATACGACGACGATGATGATGACGACGATGATGATGATGATAACAAAAAACACTGCTCTGTAACTCTGTATCTGTTACGAACCATTTCCTTTCTGTTTGTGAGTAACCTGCTTTTACCTCAAGTCTCTCTCTGAGTTAGTAACCCGTTTTTAGATTTTGTTCCCAACTGTTAAACTGTCCCTTTACTCATCGCTATCGGTGTGCCTGTTGTTTGGGGGGGGGGGTTGGGAGGGAACAAATTAAACAGTAAGTGTTAGGAATAAAGTGCGAATTTAGACCAATCTGTCCGTGTCTTTTATTTATTCGTCCTCTTGGTGTTTTCAAATAGGTATTCATTCAATCAAAACCAGTTATTGAATATCTATTATATGACTAAAGATATACTTTTGCAGTGCCAGTATGTAGATTTAAAGGAGTATTTTGAACTACATTTGAGTTCTGCATCAAAAGGGGAAGAATATAGTGTATTGTCTCATCCATGCAGGAATATCTTATCCCTGAAACCCTCTTACCGGTTTTGATCAAGAGAGCCCTAAGTCGGTGAACTCAAGAATAACTGTCTATATGTAAAATAGAGACCTCTATGAGAGGGATCAGCACAGAAGATCCACAAATAAAAGTAGGTTAGAGGTTCAATGTCTCTAGACTAGATACTTTCAACTGCTTTCCACTGATCACTCATAAACGCTATTGTTACTTTAAAGGGTGTAAGTTGTTATGGTATAATTTTATAATATCATCAGGATGAACCCAAACTCAGCTATAGTATGCTATAAGCACACTGGTTGGGAGTTTGGTCAGACTTTGTGCAGACTTTCTAGTAAATTAGTGGGTGGCAAATGTGGGCCGCATATTGTTTTTAAGTCTTAATCAAGTGTATTTCATGGATCCTTCTCTTGAAATGATTTACAATACTCATCCTACATGATTGATACATTCATTCATTGAGATTAGACTGTTGCTACTTTCCAGAATCATAGAAGAAGTCTTACGGTAAAACATCTACTGTCAAAACATATTTAGTACGTCAGCCACACATCCAACTAATGGAAACATCATCACACATGGAAATGGGGTCAGTGTCAAAGACGTGTTTAGTGTCTCTGACAATCAATAGTTCATATGAGAAATTTGAAAATATCATCCTTTTCAGTACTTTAAAATAATAGGGCTTGAGCCCACTGTGGGAGATTGTGTGTACGTGTGTGTTTTGACCAAACGGACACTTGCGTCATCTTAATCGAGTGACAATGCTCATTTTGAGAATGGTGCCGGAGGGGATGGCTGCCATTTTACAGGCTCCTAAACAACTGTGCTATTTTGTGTGTTTTTTCGCATGGTTTGTAACTCATTTTGTACATAATGTTGCTACCGTCTCTTATGACCGAAAAGAGCTTCTGGGTATCAGAACAGCGATTACTCACCTCACCTCAAACTGATTTTTTCATTAATGTGTCCGACGCAAAGGATATACTGCTTCTGCTAGACGGGGCCCAAATCCCTCTAATTCGCGTGAAGAAAATACGGAAATACAGGGGGCGGAGATCACACATCCGACGAGCGTCTACCATCTGTTCTATTGGCCAACGTGCAATCACTAGAGAATAAACTGGTGATTGTACGTTTTCCATGCATTGGCAGGACAGAACAGCCACGTCTGGTGAGACGAGGGGTGGGGGTGGGTGTCTATTTTTCAATAACAACTGGTGCGCAATGTCTAATATTAAGGAAGTCTCAAGGTATTGCTCGCCTGAGGTAGAGTACCTTGTGATTAGCTGTAGACCACACTATCTACCAAGAGAGTTTTCATCTATATTTTTCGTAGCCGTCTATTTACCACTACAAACCGATGCTGGCACTAAGACAGAGCTCAAGAATAAAATATTCATCCAGAAGCGGCGATCTTAGTGGCCGGGGACTTTAATGCAGGCAAACTTGAATCTGTTTTACCTCATTTCTACCAGCATGTCACATGTGCAACTAGAGGAGAAATAAATCTAGACCACCTTTACTCCACAGAGAGACGCAAACAAAGCTCTCCCTCGCCCTCAATTTGGCAAATCTGACCATAATTATATCCTCCTGATTCCTACTTACAAGCAAAAACGAAAGCAGGAAGTACCAGTGACTCGCTCAATACGGAAGTCGTCAGATTACAGGCAACATAGATTACAGGCAAGATCCGCACCGAGCTAAAGGCTAGAGCTGCTGTTTTCAAGGAGTGGGACACTAATCCGGACGCTTATAAGAAATTGTGCTATACCCTCAGACGAACCATCAAACCGGCAAATCGTCAATACAGGACTAAAATTGAATCATACTACACTGGCTCTGACGCTCGTCGGATGTGGCAGTGCTTGCAAACTATTACGGACTACAAAAGGAAACCCAGCCGCGAGCTGCCCAGTGACGCAAGCCTACCAGACGAGCTAAATGCCTTTTATGCTGGTTTCAAGGCAAGCAACACTGAAGCATGCATGAGAGCACCAGCATTTCCGGACGACTTCCAGATCCTCAAAAAGTTCTACAGCTTCACCATCGAGAGCATCCTGACTGGCTGCATCACTGCCTGGTATGGTAACTGCTCGGCATCCGACCGTAAGGCACTACAGAGGGTAATGTGTATGCCATCCAGGACCTAATACTAGGCGGTGTCGGAAGAAGGCCCAAAAAACTGTCAAAGACTGCTGAACAATTCTTAAAATGGCCACCTAGACTATTTGCATTTCTTTTTACACTGCTGCTACTCGCTGTTTATTATCTATGCATAGTCACTTTTCCCCTAACTACATGTACAAATCACCTTGACTAACCTGTACCCCCGCACGATGACCCGGTACCGGTATCCCCTGTATATAGCCTCGTTATTGTTATTTAATTGTGTCCTTTTTTAAAAACTTTACTTTAGTTTATTTAGTAAATATTTTTACTCTATTTCTTGAACTACATTGTTGGTTAAGGGCTTGTAAGTAAGCATTTCACGGTAAGGTCTACACCTGTTGTATTCAGCGCATGTGACAAATACAATTTGATTTGAAATCATCCTTTTACAAGACTCTGCGTAGTGTCTGTCTGAGAGTTACTGCGTGTAACAAACTCCTGATGCTTTTAGTCTGGTGTGGTAGATCTGGGTGGCCTAGTAGGAGGAAGGGAGTAGTGTGGGGGGGAAGAACCGACAAGGGATCGTTCCAGTCAGTCTCAGCCCAGTTCTTACTCCTCTCTTCTGGGAATTCTTGTTTATCCTACATGTGTTAACCGAGGAATCCATCAAGAGCTTGTAATGAGTGGAGAGCCTGCTGGGCTGTTTCACAAAGTGTCTGTGTGTGTGTGTGTCGTTCCACTGCCTGTTGAGGTGAGAAAAATGCCCCCCACTCCCCTCCCTCACACACACACGCACGCACACACAATCCTATCTTCATCCTCATGTTCACTGACCATGAATAACACTATCTGATTATTAATGGTCGGACCATCTATGTGAAGCTAGCCACAATAAGGATTAGGACTTTGTGGTCAGCCTTCAAAATAAAAGTATGTCATTGCCAGTGATGCAAATTAATACAAATAGTAGAATTAAGCCATAATTTAATAGACCATGCTAAATGAGGTTGGAATGTTGTTATATAAAATCAACAAAAGACAATAATTTGTTAATTTGACAAAAACCTGTTGAATTCACACTGGATGTATTGGACTTTAAAATTGCATTAGGAGCATACTTATTTCACTGTGAAGTCTATATTATTCCACACAGAGCTGAATAAAAGGAGGGATATAATATAATGGAAACTACATTTTAATATTACAAGGACAACAAATTCAGTGGCAAATTTTAGTGGCTCATAGTGCAATACAGTGCTGAGGCTATTGGCTATTTCTCTCCTAATGTTTATTGCCGGTATGTCTAAAATTCACAACCAGACACCACACAGACTGGTGTGGGCTTAGTGAAAGGCCACATCCAAGCCCACACTGGCCTATTTATAATGGAGTGTGGCATGGCCCAACACATTCTATGTTGACATTGGCCAATGCCTTGGCATCTGATACATTGGTGCTACTTAACCACAGCCACCACTAGATGGACACATACACTAGAATGCAAAAAACATACTTTGAGAAAGCCTTGCTGGCCTGTGTGTAGGCTACATTTTAGAATTGTCAGACAGCCAATCATTTCACCCATGTACTGCTGCCGTTTTAACATAGAAGTGTTTTTCATGTATAATTTTTAAGGGGACCTAATTCAAAGACAACCTTACTGAGTATTTTATTCAGACCAATATAGAACTGAGTATAAAAATAATCCTTGAGAATGACAAAGAAAACAAATGTACTGGAAGTTGAATTCCTGACTTGAGAATGACTGGCAGGGTGCTATGCTATTCCCAACACGTCAATTCTTTCTTTACTGTTAAACTGTCCTGCTAGCGTCGAAACCGGTACAGACGCGTCATGCCAGTTTAAGCTATTTTGAATACATATTTGAATTTGAGGTAAACATAAGTAGTTGGCCAGGTAACACTGTGTACTGAGGAGGAACAATTGGAGTTGTTTTCACTTTTCTAGATGTTATGCCTAAATGTGCAAATTTGGTTTTAATTCTGACCGGAATAAGAAAGGGATCCTTTACTTTTCCCTGTTTGAAAGACTGCAGCTGCATTATAAATGCCATATACCGGTAAGTGTATTCTGATGTGAACGAACAGAGAATTTCCATTGTGCTAAAGAAGGAATCACAAATTTATGTGTAGGAAGTTTCATTGTGATAATGAATGAATCACCTGTAGGCCACTTAATTTACACCTGTCACGTTAACTATCACAGAAAATGCACAGTGATTTTTTTACACAGTTGTGTCAGTTAATTACAGAGAGACTCACTCCCTAACATGACCTGACCAGGACCCTTGTATAAACTATGATTAAAACTATCTTCCTGAGTTTTTACTTTTTCCTGATCAGGATGTCTTGACAGACTGGTCTCATAGACTAGACAACATAGGAAACGTAAATCCGAGACACTGAAATTAGTATGATATGTTATGTTTGGTACGTAGAAGGTTACTTAAGGCAAAAACTAAAAGGGTTAGTCGGGGTGGATGAGTAGGTGTATAATGCGAATGTCTAGCAATACAACAATTGCGTGTTTGAATCTCATCACGGACAACTTTAGAATTTTAGCTAAATAGCAACTTTGCAACTACTTACTACTTTTAGCTACTTTGCAACTACTTAGCATGTTAGCTAACCCTAACCTTTCTCTTAACCTTAACCCTTTAACCTAACTCATAACCTTAACCCTAACCTTGACCCCTAACCCCTAGAGCTAACGTTGGCCGGCTAGCTAACATTAGCGTTAGCCACCTAGCTAATATTAGCCACAACAAATTGGAATTCGTAACATATAATATGTTTTGCAAATTCATAACATATTGTACGAATTGCAATTCGTAACATATAATTCAAATTTAAATTCATAGCATATACTAAATTGAGTGTCTCGTCAGCCACCCTCTCCATGTGTCAGCTCTTGCAGACGCGTAGTCCTTGTGAGGCAACTGCCTGTCTGCTCAGTGTGCGGCCTCACGTGGTTGAAGTTGGCAGTCGCCTCTGGACCGCCGGCTGGCTTGGTCTCCGCTCTACAGTCCTGGCACCCTGTGCCCATCGCCATGCTCCTTTTCCTTATGCGCCCAAAGGGAGCCGTCACATGTAGAATCCACCCTAGCCAAAGAGTGACAAAAATTCCCAGAGTTGCAATTTAAGGTCGAGGAAGGAGTTTCTGTTCCCCAGTCCAGGTTTTTAAGTAGTGGGTGTGTTGATTTCAGACATAGTTTGCAGAGAGAGAGAGAGAGAGTACTGGGAAGTGGTGTGCATAGTGCCAATAGGAATAAGAAGGGAAAGTTCCTTACTGAGACACAGGAGACCCTGTTAACACATACATACTGTACTCAATATAGACTGACATCGTTCCATGCATACCTCAGACTGCTGCCTCTCTCACCCTCCCTCCCCATTTCTCCAACCCTCTCACACTGTCACACACACACTTTCCCCATCACTTCCTTCCCCCACTTTCCCCTCATTACTCCCGTAAACGTTCACTCTCCAACCTAGTCTCAGAGCATTTCTTGTTATTTTGTACGTAAATCCAAGAGACTCCATTTATACTGAACAAAAATAGAAACGCAACATGCAACAATTTATTTTACTGAGTTACAGTTCATATAAGGAAATCAGTCAATTGAAATAAATTAATTACGCCTTAAACTATGGATTTCACCTGACTGGGAATACAGAAATGCATCTGTTGGTCACAGATACCTTAACAAAAAGGTAAGGGAGTGGATCAGAAAACCAGTCAGTATCTGGTGTGACCACCATGTGCGCACTGCAAATGGTGGTCATTGACTGGTTTTCTGATCCACGCCCCTACCTTTTTTTTTTTTAAAGGTATCTGTGACTAACAGATGCATATCCGTATTCCCAGTCATGTGAAATTCATTGATTATGACCTAATTAATGTATTTCAATTTCCTTATATGAACTGTAACTCAGTAAAATCTTTGAAATTGTTGCATGTTGCGTTTATATTTTTGTTCAGTAGTTGCAAAGTAGCAAAAAAGTAGTGAGTAGTTTAAAAGTTGCTAATTATGCTAAAGTTGTCCATGATGAGATTTGAACTTCCAACCTTTGGGTTATACACCCACCCATCCACCCCGACCAACCACACTGAGGAATTTCACCCTGGGGTACTCTAGGCTTGTTTTCATCATGTCTGAAGCATTTCCATGACACATAATTGCCCAGGAGGAAGGCAGGTCAGGGCTGATGATACACCCTATGATGGCTTCCGGTCTATATTATACTAATCGCACTATATGTTTTTGTGGGTGTAGATATGGTTGTCCTATCTGCGAATTCATAGCTAAATATAGAAGCAGACACAATTTTCCAGACTCTGAAAGACTACAACTTGTGTTGGGCGGTGCTTCGTGCTCTGGCCCCCGTCCCTCCCCAAAGACAGGCTTTTTTTTTAAAAGAGGCGGACACTAACAACAATCCTTTGGGCAAAACTGAAAGAACTGACCAGACGCAATGGCTTCAAGTGATTCCTCTCATTAACACAAATTTGACGGTGGAGCATCTATTAGCTACATGGTGACATTCAACCATACTTGTTTCTAACAGAATATAGCGAAGAGGATTCGAAAACAAATTGTTGTATTAGCTAACGTTAGAAGCTCATCTACGGCCAATGCCAGCACCAAGAGGACAAATGACAAATGCGGTCCCTGCAAGCCACCTAGCTAGCTAACTTTTGTTTATCTACTGAAACCCATATTGTGAACAGGTGGTTAACATACTACTGTGTTATAGTGGGGGGAAATCTAATTACTTTTCTGTTTGCTAACTTAGCTAGCTTGCTAACAAAGTTATTTAGCTAAGCCATTGCCATATCTATGACTAAAAATAGAAGATTTTTTACAATCAGAGATCTTTTGTATCTCAAATGTAAAACCTCTTCTCTTTTTAGTCGTAGATATGTCTAGCTACTAAACAACAAACTACAACGTTACAATCAGCCACCTAAAGCTAGGTTTACCAGCAAACATTAGCATGACTGTAGTTGGCTAGCTAGATAGCCTGGCGCCTCCTAGCTTGTTATGTGCCACACCTCACATTAGTAACTTGCTAGCAAACTAGTAACATCAGCAACTGTAAATCATTTTACTAGCTAGCTATGTAACATAATTGACAAGGGTTGACATTGGTTATGAACACACTTACTGATATTGATTTAATACTTTGTACAAAAGCCTTTGTTGGTAATGACAGCTTCAAGACGCTTCCTGTATGGAGAAACTAGTCGCATGCATTGCTCTGGTGTGATTTTGGCCCATTCTTCCATACAAACATGGTGTTTTTAGGGTGATGTGCAGTGCCATTTCTCCTCCAAACATGGTGTGTATTATGACATCCAAACAGTTCAATTTTGCTCTCATCTGACCACACTATATTCTCCCAGTTTTTCACTGGCTTTTCCAAATGTTGTGCAGCAAACTTTAAACAAGGTCTTTTTGAAGCTCTCCACAAGTGGTCCTTGGCTCTTGGACAACTCTTCTGATTATTCTTTTCACTCCTCTGTCAGAAATCTTGCGAGGAGCACCTGGTCGAGGCAAATTTATGGTGAAATGATTGTCTTTCCACTTCCGTATTGTGCTCACTGGAACATTCAGAAGCTTAGAAATGCGCCTATAACCAATGCCATCATTATGTTTTGTAACAATTAGGTTGCGAAGGTCTTGAGACAGCTCTTTGCTTTTACCCATCATGAGATGTGTCTTGTGTGACACCTTGGCAATGAGACCTTTTTGTAGGCCATCAGTTGGGACTGAACCAGCTGATATTAATTTGCACTGACAGGGGGCTGGATTGCTTTTTAATTACTGATAGTTTTCAGATGTTGTCTTGGCTTTCCATGCCTTTTTGCACCTCCCTTTCTTCATGTGTTCAATACTTTTTCCCTGTGTCATTTCACATTATTACACATAACTTAATTTCTGAACTTATTTGTTTTGGTTTCTTGGGTTGTTACCAACATCTGGTGAAAATTTCATGTCAATAGCACCTTTGGAAATATATTTACTGAGAAAAATGGTGACGTGTTCAATACTTATTTCACCCGCTGTAACAAATATTGTATATCCAGCTAGCTAGTTAAGATTACTAGCAAACAGTGAAGAGAAACAATAATACAACAACTTATTGTTGTTAATCTCTAAATGTGAAGCTGGTTTTACTATAAAAAAATATATTTTCATGCCTGATAGACATGGCTGTAGGTAGATACTGTCTGCCTACCTACCTAGGCTCATTTGTACGGTCTGGTCACTGTGCAAAGGTTGAGTGTTATGTCATATTTCTTTCTATTAGACTAGATGTTGTTGTAAATGTAATCTCTGTGCCGGTGCACATGTTTGCATGTTCAACTAGTCCAGTGATTCCCAACCCTGGTCCTCGAGTACCCCCAACACTACACAGTTTGGTTGTAGCCCTTGACAAACACACCTCAATCATTTGTGCTTGTCCAGGGTTACAATAAAAATGTGTACTGTTGGGGATAGTCGGGGACACAGGGTTGGGAAACACTAAAATAGTCTACCCTAATGTTGATGTTATGCTTGCACGGTTCAACTGTTGTTCAAACTGTAAAATAGAGTATTATTCTTTTTAGTTTTTTGTCTTGTACCGTGTGGTTCCTCTGCTTCTTCCTGGAGTGAATTCCTTTCCCTGCATGTGTCATTGTAGCAGAACTGTATCCCGTGAACTGTATCCCTCTCAAGGGATTAGACATTATACTGGATTTCAAGCAGATGACTCATGAGGAACTGAATGGCAGTTTGATCATGACAAAACTCCTCCAACAGCTTTACAAGTGTTCCCTGAACTTACTGTATGTTTCTTTGGAATGGAAATTTCATCATGACCACCTCTCCCATCATCTGCTGATCACCAGTTCTCTTAGCTATAGATTTTTACACCAGATAATGTGATTTAACAAAATATTTTTGGGTATCCATTACTGGGAGTTTCAGGATAGGCACTGTTTGGTGTAGCACAGATAACTTTTGACAAACCTTAGCGATGCCGTCTTTGTCCTTGATTCGGGGAAACAGGAGTCTCAGAAAATGCTCTGTTATTAAAATAAATATTTTTTTCTCCATAAAGTAATCCAACAATATGTGTGCCTCCATCTTGTCTATTTCAAGTCTTCTCACTCATTGATCGGGACAGGTCTCTGTCTTCATGACATGCAACACTTTGGGGTGGTCACCCACCGGTCTCGGTCAATGAGAGAAGACTTGAAATAGACAAGATGTCGGCAAACATCTTTGGGTAAATCACATTATCTGGTGTAACAATCTGTAGCTACAGTTCTCTACCCCTGAGACACACTCAGACACACTGAACTGTATTACATATAACATTAAATAGTGTACACATAGTGCAATTGTGTTTGGCATGGTGGGCTGGGGAAGCGGAGACTCTTTGTGCTTATGGCAATGTGCTTGTCCTGACTGCAGTGAACGGCCAGCTGGATAAGGCTCACAAAAGTGGTGTAGGGCTTCTTATAACCACCAACTGTCTAGGGTCCTTTTGCAGAAGATTTGCTTGTACTGCATGTCTCCTGGAAAGACATGAATGTGGTGTTAGCATTTTACACTTTTTGTGGAAGGGACGTAGGGCAACACGCCTTTGTTGGTAAAGGTATCAACCGAATGGGACCGGCTAGCGTATTGTTTAGGGACAATGAAGGGACATTGGGAGCAGCTTTTGAAAGAAAAGATCAGTCAACGAAGTGAATGGGCTGGGGTTCTTAAGAAGGTGTGAAAAGTCTTAGGAAGGCAGTTCTTACACAGTACGAATGGTTGTGTATGGGAGATTGAGGAGAAATGGCACCTCAATCGCTCTCATACACAACAATACTTTTACTGTCTAATCACAACCAAAACCCCCTTCCTCTGTAAACCTACACCAGCCCATTGACTTTGACAGATCATTCTTGGGAATTTTGTAGACATGTATTTCTACTGTGTTTTGAGAATCTGCAGAGAGAAGAATGAGGTGATTGTGTCATTATTGTTGTAGTCTTGATTTTATACTTTTCAGTGTCCCTTGCTGGTTTCTGTCCAAGAATCTTGTTGTGCTCCATAACAAGGTGTGTCTGCTCCATGCTTGTGCACATCGATGGGGCCGCAGTAGAAAAGGTGAAAAGCTCCAAGATCCTCAGTGTACACATCACTGACAATCTGAAAATGTCCAACCACACAGACAGTGTGGTGAAGAAGGTGCAACAGCACCTTTTCAACCTCAAGAGGCTGAAGAAATTCGACAAGGCACCTAAGATCCTCATAAACTTTTACAGATGCACCATTGAGAGCATCCTATTGGGCTGCATCACCGCCTGGTATAGCAACTGCACCGTTCGCAACTACAGGGCTCTCCAGAGAGTGGTGCGGTCTGCCCAATGATCACAGAGGGCACACTGCATACCCTCCAGGACATCTACAGCACCCGGTGTCACAGGATGGCCAAGAAGATCATCAAGCGACGGCCTGTTCACCCCGCCATCATCCAGAAGGTGAGATCAGTACAGGTGCATCAAAGCTGGGACAGAGAGACTGAAAAACAGCTTCTATCTCAAGGCCATAAGACTGTTAAATATCCATCACTAGCTGGCCTCCACCCAGTACCCTGCCCTGAACTTAGTCACTGTCACTAGACGGCTAACACCCAGCTAATCAACCTTGCACCTTAGAGAATCTGCCCTATGTACATAGACATGGAACACTGATCACTTTAGTAATGGAACACTGATCACTTTAATAATGTTTACAATGCATTTGGAAATATTCAGACCCCTTGACTTTTTCCACATTTTGTTACGTTACAGCCTTATTTTAAAGTGGATTAAATAAATTGTTTTCCTCATCAATCTACACACAATACCCCATAATGACAAAGCAAAAACTATGTTTTTCTTTTGCTAATTTATTACAAATAGAAATACAGAAATAGCTTATTTACATAAGTATTTAGACCCTTTGCTATGAGACTCGATATTGAGCTCAGGTGCATCCTGTTTCCATTGATCATCGTTGAAATGTTTCTACAACTTGAAGGAATTGTCCGTAGAGCTCTGGGACATGATTGTGTTGAGGCACAGATCTGGGGAAGGGTACCATCAGGTCTTTATGGTAGAGTGGCCAGATGGAACATTATACATACGTTTTCAGACCCTTTTACTATGCGACTCGAAATTTAGCTCAGGTGAATCCTGTTTCCATTGATCATCCTTAAGATGTTTCTATAAATTGGTTGGAGTCCACCTGTGGTAAATTAAATTGATTGGACATGACTTGGAAAGGCACACACCTGTCTATATAAGGTCTCACAGTTGACAGTGCATGTCAGAGCAAGAACCAAGCCATGAGGTCGAAGGAATTGTCTGTATAGCTCTGAGACAGGATTGTGTTGAGGCACAGATCTGGGGAAGGGTACCAAAAAATCTCTGCAGCATTGAAGGTCCCCAAGAGCACAGTGGCCTACATCATTCTTAAATGGAAGAAGTTTGGAACCATCAAGATCAAGACTCCTCCTAGAGCTGGCCACCCTGCCAAACTGAGCAATCGGGGGAGAAGGGCCTTGGTCAGGGAGGTGACCAAGAACCCGATGGTCACTCTAACAGAACTCCAGAGTTCCTCTATAGGGATGGAAGAACCTTCCAGAAGGACAACCATCTCTGCAGCACTTTATGGTAGAGTGGCCAGATGGAACCCTCTCCTCAGTAAAAGGCACATGACAGCCTGCATGGAGTTTGCCAAAAGGCACCTAAACGACTCTCTGACCATGAGAAACAAGATTCTCCGGTCTGATGACCAAGATTGAAGTCTTTGGCCTGAATGCCAAGCGTCACGTCTGGAGGAAACCTGGCACCATCCCTACGGTGAAGCATGGTGGTGGCAGCATCATGCTATGAGGATGTTTTTCAGCGGCAGGGACTGGGAGACTAGTCAGGATCGAGGGAAAGATGAACGGAGCAAAGTACAGAGAGATCCTTGATGAAAACCTGCTCCAGAGCGCTCAGGACCTCAGACTGGGGTGAAGGTTCACCTTCCAACAGGACAACGACCCAAATCACACAGCCAAGACAACGCAGGAGTGACTTCGGGACAAGTCTCTGAATGTCCTTGAGTGGCCCAGCCAGAGCCCGGACTTGAACCAGATTGAACATCTCTGGAGAGTCCTGAAAATAGCTGTGCAGCGACGTTCCCCATCCAACCTGACAGATCTTGAGAAGATCTGCAGAGAAGAATGGGAGAAACTCCCCAAATACAGGTGTGCCAAGCTTGTAGCGTCATACCCAAGAAGACTCGAGGCTGTAATCGCTTCCAAAGGTGCTTCAACAAAGTACTGAGTAAAGGGTCTAGATACTTATGTAAATGTGATATTGCAGTATTTAAAAAAATTAAACATCCTAATATACACACGACAGCTTTGCACAGTCTTTGGCATTCTCTCAACCAGCAAGATTGCTAGCCAGCTTTGAGAACCAACTAACCAAAACATAGATGATTTGTATACATTCATCACTGCTACCCATACAATTCTATTTTTGGTAACAGAGTGTTTTCCAGACAAGGGTGGAATAGATGGCTACCAAATTGAGATACCAAATAAGAGTAACATTAGCTAGCTAACATCAGTCACAGATAGAACGAACAAACATGTTTACTCTGCTGAAGGTAGCTACCAGTCTAGCAGTGACTACCATGGTCATAAGCGAATTTGATTGCCAATGTGTTTAACAAAATATATCTATATGATTTAGCTGATGGCTTTCAGAGTTCAATACAGGACTGTAATGTAACTTACCCAGCTCGTCCAGCTAGGCTAGCTATCTAATGTTAGGTTACCTCTAAAATGTTTGTGCTTGTTTGTAATTATCACAGAACACCATCAGGGCATGATGACAAATAGTGAAAAACAAGCGTTTTCAAAAAAATCTTGCATAGAGAGGTTCTGGTCGTTCAAAGTAAACAATGCTATTATTCAAATTTGTGGGCACGTCCACTCTACCTAGGTGGCGATATCAGGATTCGCTATGAATGCCGGACTTTGTGGTTCACTATGAGCAGATTAATACACAGGGAGTCAAAACTTCCCGATTCTACAAGTGAAATGAAAATGTGCGAGTTCTAGCTTGTGGTTTTGTTAATTGTGATGTTTATGATAAATGCTTAATGTTGTTAATATAATAATTTCTATATGCCGTGGCAGAGTCAGGGTGAAATTCCCCTTTAAGCAACCATCTGTCCTATGTAACCATACCAAACGTAACATATCATACTAATATCAGTGTCCCAGATTTACATTTACTATGTTACGTCTAGTCTATGAGACCAGGCTGCCCTCTCCCATCCTGTTAATCCCCCATCATCTTGCTTCTCTCCTCCTCTCTCTCTCTCTCTCTCTCTCTCTCTACTCCTGTGCATTATAGACTTGGCGCACAGCCGGAAATAGGTCAAGTCAAGGATTC
The DNA here is from genome assembly GCA_023634145.1 of Thymallus thymallus. Taxonomy (NCBI): domain Eukaryota; kingdom Metazoa; phylum Chordata; class Actinopteri; order Salmoniformes; family Salmonidae; genus Thymallus; species Thymallus thymallus. The sequence goes on along the minus strand of CM042396.1, from coordinate 10,880,421 downwards.
AACATGGCCTCTCTCTAGCTCTCTCTGAGGTTCCACAATACTTTATTGAAGTTTATTTGGTGGTCACATGTTTTAGTTATTTTATATTTGTGCCGCTTTTGAAATGCACACTATAGCTGAGTGGTACGGAACGTTTGTTGCCACAGAATACACAATTACCAAGGGGAAACATAAGAGCCAGAAATGTTTTATTGAAATTGTAATTATAAGCGTAGACCAGGTTCACGGAGCTGTGTTTGTTTGCATTGTGCCGATATTGTGCGTTTTAGAATTTCTAAAATGTAATGCTGGGCTAGATTCATTTTGTCAAACTATCCGATTTCCTCCCATGAACTTCCAACAGTCTAAGAACAAGATAATTTAAGGGTCTTCCAACAGTCTTAAGAACAAGATAATTTAAGGGTCTTCCAACAGTCTAAGAACAAGATAATTTAAGGGTCTTCCAACAGTCTAAGAGTAAGGCAATTTAAGGGTCTTCCAACAGTCTAAGAATAAGGCAATTTAAGGGTCTTCCAACAGTCTAAGAATAAGGCAATTTAAGGGTCTTTCTAACCCCCTTGTCTGTATTCTCCTTCTAGAATCTATACCTTTGTTTTCCTTTTCATCAATCCCTCTCTCCCCCTCCTCAACCATTCCCTTTATAACCTCCCCACCCTCTTCCTCCCCCGGCCTCACCATCCCCTCTTCTTCCCTCCATTTCGGTCCCCTTTCCCCAGTGCAAGAGCGTAGTAATCTCATTACACATGTGTGAATACCAGCTGGGAGAGAGGGAAGGAGCGGGGAGAGAGGAGAAAATGAACAGTGTGTGCGTGTGTCTATATAGTATACGTGTCTATGTCTCCACTTTTTCCAGTCTGAAGTACATAATGTAATGTTGGAAGTATTTCAGTGCTGGTGAGAGGTGAAAGGGCACAGGCAGGCAAGTAGAGGTTAGCTTGGAGAGGGTTTGTAAGGTGAGGACTCTAGTAGACAGCAGAGGCAGACCCAATGTGTTTTCTGAAGAGTTCAAGCACCAAGAAAATAAACAAGTCTTTTGATCACAAAGGCCCCATTCACTCCGTCTCCCTCTCTCTGTCTGCGTCTCCCCCTCCCCCTCCGTTCTGGGCCTTCCACTTACCCTTGCTACTCTGGCCATTAAATCTCCACTCTCCCTCTGACCCGTCTCTTTCTTAATCCCCTTTCCTCCTTTAAAATCCCTTCCTCCCTCTCTTCCCTCCATTTCACCTCTTTTCCTAAGGAGCTGTGCCTCAACTGTGTGTCTGTCACTTGTATTACTTGAGGGCCTCAGTTTATATTTTCTTTGGGCTTTTAAAAGGCCTTGAATATATGGGCCCCCCTATCATCTCGTGGGGGAAGAGAGCTGTAAAGTGTTTAGGAGACTGTGACATTGAAAATATCTTCATCATAACATCATTGACACGCAGTAGTAGTGAGTGACAAATGCCGTCCTCACTTAACTCTCCTTCATCCCCTACTCAATGGCTCTTCAGTATGTGCTTATGTGTTTTTTAAAATGATTGCAGATGTGTTGGTGTGAACTGGTCTAAGGCACTGCATCTCAGTGGCGTCACTACAGACCCTGGTTCAATCCCGGGCTGTATCACAACCGGCCGTGGAGTCCCATAGGGCGGCGCTCAATTGGCCCAGCGTCGTCCGGGTTAGGGGAGGGTTTGGCCAGTTTAGGTCGTCATTGTAAATAAGAATTTGTTCTTAACTGACTTGCCTAGTTAAATAAAGGTTAAATAAAAAATAAATAAAATGAAATATTTTAAATCTCACAGTATGGATAGGCTTGATTAACCATGACTAACTATTCATCATGATTGATTGATCACTGCAGCTTAACGATGACGTGTTGTTAACAAGTCAGTAATGTATAAGCCTTATGATCAATTACCTACATCACAAACAATAGTTCATACCTACGGAACAAGGTTCCCCATCTAGCATTAGTTCAATTTCTTTTGACAGGCAATAAGCTTCACCCACAATGGTATGAACCTGATGCTCTGAAGACCCTGTTGTGTAAACTCTAGTTTCCTTGTACCATAATTAGTTGTACTTTGCGCTTGTATATAGGCCTATAGTTCGATTCCAAGACTGCATTTAGGTTAGTTGCAATACTGGTAAGAAAAACAGACACAGCAACAGTGTTTTAATTCAACTAAGAAAGATGAAAAGTGCCTCCCGAAAGTACTCACACCCCTTGACTTTTTCCACATTTTGGTGTGTTACAGCCTGATTTTTTTGTCACTGGCTTACAAACAATACCCCATAATGTCAAAGAAGAATTATGTTTTTCTAAATGTTTACAAAGCTGGAATGTCCTGAGTCAATAAGTATTCAACGCCTTTGATTTTTGAATGACTACCTCATCTCTGTACCCCACACATACAATTATCTGTAAGGTCCCTCAGTCGAGCAGTGAATTGAAAACACAGATTCAACCACAAAGACCAGGGAGGTTTTCCAATGCCTCGCAAAGAAGTGCACCTATTGGGAGATGGGTCAAAAATGTAAAAGCAGACATTGAATATCCCTTTGAGCATGGTGAAAATATAAATTACACACAGTCACTACAAAGATACAGGCGTCCTTTTCTAACTCAGTTGCCAGAGAGGAAGGAAACCTCAGAGGGATTTCACCATGATGACTTTAAAACAGTTACATAATTTAATGGCTGTGATAAGAGAAAACTGAATATGGATCAACAACATTGTAGTTACTCCACAATACAAACCTAATTGACAGGGTGAAAAGAAGGAAGCCTGTACAGAATAAAATATGCCAAAACATGCATCCTGTTTGCAACAAGGTACTAAAGTAATATTGCAAAATAATTGGCAGAGCAATTAACTTTTGTCCTGAATAGAAAGTGTAATGTTTGGGGGAAATCCAATACAACACATTACTGAGTACCACTCTTCATATTTTCAAGCATAGTGGTCACTGTATCATGTTATTGGTATGCTTGTAATTGTTAAGGACTGGGGAGTTTTTCAGGATAAAAAAAGAAACGGAATGGAGCTAAGCACGGGCAAAATCCCAAAGGAAAACATGGTTTTGTCTGCTTTCTACCAGACACTGTGAGATGAATTCACCTTTCAGCAGGACAATAACCTAAAACACAAGGCTAAATCTACACTGGAGTTGCTTACCAAGAAGAAAGTGAATGTTCCTGAGTGGCCGAGTTACATTTTTGACTTAAATCTACAATTTTGAAAAGAATAATGGACAAATGTTGCACCATCCAGGTGTGGAAAGCTCTTAGAGATTTAGCCAGAAAGACTCACAGCTGTAATTGCTGCAAAGGTGCTTCTACAAAGTATTGACTATGGGGTGTGAATACGTATGTAAATTGGATATTTCTGTATTTAATTTTCAATACATTTGCAAACATGTTTTAACTTTGCCATTATGAGGTATTGTGTGTAGATGGGTGACAGAAAGAAATTCACTTAATCCATTTTGAATTCATGCTGTAACAACAAAATGTGGAATAAGTCAAGGCACTGTAGGTCCTGAAAATATACCCCATCTCTCCGTCTCACCCCTTTCTCCCCTTCAGCGTCTGTCTGTCACTCTGATTAGGGACGCCAAGGTCGCCTCACAAAGGAGGAGAAGAACCCTTAACGTTCTGGCAGTGTGGTGCTGGAGCAACAACCTCTCGCTCAACGTTAGCAAGACCAAGGAGCTGATTGAGGACTACAGGAAACGGGGGGCGAGCACGCCCCCATCCACATCGAATGGCGGCAGAGGCGCAGGTAGACAGCTTCAAGTTCCTCGGTGTCCAAATCACTAAAGACTTAAAATGGCCCAAACACACACGCAAAGTCATGAAGAAGGCGCGACAGTGCCTCTTCCCTATCAGGAGGTTGACAAAGTTCGCCATGGACCCTCAAATCCTGAAAATTGTACCATTAAGATCCTGTTCACTGCCTGCATCACTGCTTGTTATGGCAATAGCACGGCCCTCGATCGCATGGCACTACAGAAGGTTATGCGGACAGCCCAGTACATTACTGGGGCCAAGCTCCTTGCCATCCAGGACCTCTATATCAGGCATGTGAAAAGAAGGCCCGGAAAATCGTCAAAGACACCAACCACCCTAGCCATAGACTGTTCTCGCTGCTGCTTCATGCAAGAGGTACCGGTGCAGTCTGACACCAACAGGCTCTTGAACAGCTTCTATACCCAAACAATATGAATGATAAATAGCTAACAAAATGGACTGAGTTGAGCTTGTATCTTTATTTACCTTTTATTTCTCTATCCACACTCACAGAGCCCTACACACACACTGTCACTCCAACACACATAAAAACACTCACTCCATCATTTGCTCACTCACATAATATGCACATACATTTATACTGACTCTAAACACCCGCAAACAGACTCATATGCAAGTATCTGCTACTCTGTTTATCTTATATCCTGTTGCCTAGTCCACTTACCCCTGTACATACATTGCATTTGGAAAATATTTAGACCCCTTCCCTTTTTCCACATTTTGTTACATTACAGCCTTATTCTAAAATGGATTAAATAAAAAAAATGTCCTCATCAATCTACACACAATACCCCATAATGACAAAGCAAAAACGTTTTTTTAGAATTTTTGGCAACATTTTTCAAATAAAAAAACATAAATTAAATGTATTTGTCACATACGCAGAATACAACAGGTGGAGACCTTACCGTGAAATGCTTACTTACAAGCCCTTAACCAACAATGCAGTTCAAGAAATAGAGTTAAGAAAATATTTACTAAATAAACTAAACTAAAGTAAAACATTTAATAAAAAGTAACACAATTAAATAACAATAACAAGGCTATATACAGGGGGTACCGGTACCGAGTCATTGTGCAGGGGTACAGGTTAGTCAAGGTAATTTGTACATGTAGGTAGGGGTAAAGTGACTATGCATAGATAATAAACAGCGAGTAGTAGCATTGTAAAAAGAAAGGGGGGGGGTCCATGTAAATATGGCTATTTTTCAACCACTCCACCAATTTCATGTTAACAAACTATAGTTTTGGCAAGTCGGTTAGGACATCTACTTTGTGCATGACACAAGTAATTATTCCAACAATTGTTTATAGACAGAATATTTCACTTATAATTCACTATATCACAATTCCAGTGGGTCTGAAGTTTACATACACTAAGTTGACTGTGCATTTAAACAGCTTGGAAAATTCCAGAAAATTATGTTTTGGCTTTAGAAGCTTCTGATAGGCTAATTGACACCATTTGAGTCAATTGGAGGAGCACATGTGGATGTATTTCAAGGCCTACTCAGTGCCTCTTTGCTCGACATCATGGGAAAATCAAAATAAATAAGCCAAGACCTAAAAAAATAATAATTGTTGACCTCCACAAGCCTGGTTCATCCTTTGGAGCAATTTCCAAACGCCTGAAGGTACCACATTCATCTGTACAAACAATAGTACGCAAGTATAAACACCATGGGACCAAGCAACCGTCATACCGCTCAGGAAGGAGACATGTTCTGTCTCCTAGAAATGGAAGTACTTTGGTGCGAAAAGTGCAATTCAATCCCAGAACAACAGCAAAGGACCTTGTGAAGATGCTGGAGGAAACAGGTGCAAAAGTATCTATATCCACAGTAAAACTTGAAATGCCGCTCAGCAAGGAAGAAGCCATTGCTCCAAAACCGCCATAAAAAAGCCAGACTACGGTTTGCAACTGCACATGGGGACAAAGATTGTACTTTTTGGAGAAATTTCCTCTGGTCTGATGAAACAAAAATAGAACTGTTTGGCCATAATGACCATCGTTATGTTTGGAGGAAAAATAATGGGCCAGAAATCACTCAATTTATTGTGGGAAGCTTGTGGAAGGCTACCCGAAGCGTTTGACCCTGTCACGATGCGCATTAATGGGACGATAAACAGAGCGCTGGTGGAGCGTCATTCCTTTATTATTTAGGAGTTGTTCTCACGAAGCACTTAAATACAGAAAGGAGATGACTAACACTAACGAAACTAAACTACAACACACTAATAAGGCAAAGTAACTCATGTGCTGTTCACACAAGGCAGACACGAACAATGATCCACACACAGGTGGCTGTGTGTGGAGCCTATATACTATCCCCAATCAGAGACAACGCAATACAGCTGTCTCTGATTGGGGATGATCATCTCCCTAGATAGGGTGTGATGACTTGGTTGTGTGCCTCTCTCCTCCCCTAGGTGGGAGTAAGAGGCCTTACCACAACCAAGCCATCACAGTACCCCCCCCCAAGGTGCGGACTCCCGATCGCACACACAACAAAAAGTCCCCCCTCTCCTGAAAAAAAAAATTGTCCAAAATTCTAGGGGGGACATGGCGGAGTACTGAGGTGGTTGCTGGTGGGGGCTCCGGTTCCGGTTCCGGGCGTGGCACAGGCTGTGAGAGTAGCTTCTCTCCTACCTTTCCGTTGCACGCCCGGTCCGGTCCGGACCCCGGCGCGGTGGTTCCCCCCTCAGTACTCCCGCCAGTCACCAAGTCCTGTCTGGACCCTGGTGCGGGAGCCCTCGACCCTGGAGAGGGGCTGACAACCGGCCCCGGACTGGGCACCGGTGGAGCGGACTGCTCTGGCACTGAAGCGACGCAGATGACCGGCCCCGGACTGGGCACCGGTGGAGCGGACTGCTCCGTCTCTGGAGCGACGTAGACGACCGGCCCCGGACTGGGCACCGGTGGAGCGGATTGCTCCGGCACTGGAGCGACGTAGACGACCGGCCCCGGACTGGGCACCGGTGGAGCGGACTGCTCCGGCACTGGAGCGACGTAGATGACCGGCCCCGGACTGGGCACCGGTGGAGCGGACTGCTCCGGCACTGGAGCGACGTGGACGACCGGCCCCGGACTGGGCACCGGTGGAGCGGACTGCTCCGGCACTGGAGCGACGCAGACGACCGGCCCCGGACTGGGCACCGGTGGAGGTTCAGGTCTGCTCACCCTCCCCGGAGCTCTCGGGCTGCTGACCCTCCCTGGGGACCTCGGGCTGCTGACCTTCGCCGGGGACCTCGGGCTGCTGACCTTCGCCGGGGACCTCGGGCTGCTGACCTTCGCCGGGGACCTCGGGCTGCTGACCGTCACCGGGGACCTCGGGCTGCTGACCGTCACCGGGGACCTCGGGCTGCTGACCGTCACCGGGGACCTCGGGCTGCTGACCGTCACCGGGGACCTAGGGCTGCTGACCGTCACCGGGGATCTCGGGCTGCTGACCGTCACCGGGGACCTCGGGCTGCTGACCATCACCGGGGACCTCGGGCTGCTGACCGTCACCGGGGACCTCGGGCTGCTGACCGTCACCGGGGACCTCGGGCTGCTGACCGTCACCGGGGACCTCGGGCTGCTGACCGTCACCGGGGACCTCGGGCTGCTGACCTTCTCCGGAGGCCTCAGGCTGCTGACCTTCACAGGAGGCCTCAGGCTGCTGACCTTTACAGGAGACTTCAGGCTACTGACCGTCACAGGAGGCCTCGGGCTGCTGACCTTCTCCGGAGACCTCAGGCTGGATGCCGTGCCCACCCTGGGCACCGACGCAGAGGTGGTCTTCAGCCCTGCAGCTGGTCTGGCTGTCGGCCCCAGACTGGGCACCGACACGCTATGGAGCTCCTGCTCCACAGCGGGACTGAACGTCGTGCCCACCCTGGGCACCGACGCAGAGATGGTTCCCAACCCTCTGGTTGGGCTGGCTGTCGGCCCCAGACTGGGCACCGACGCGCTATGGAGCTCCTGCTCCACAGCGGGGCTGAACGTCGTGCCCACCCTGGGCATCGACGCAGAGATGGTTTCCAGCCCTCTGGTTGGGCTGGCTGTCGGCCCCAGACTGGGCACCGACGCGCTATGGAGCTCCTGCTCCACAGCGGGGCTGAACGTCGTGCCCACCCTGGGCACCGACGCAGAGATGGTTTCCAGCCCTCTGGTTGGGCTGACTGTCGGCCCCAGACTGGGCACCGACGCGCTATGGAGCTCCTGCTCCACAGCGGGACTGAACGTCGTGCCCACCCTGGGCACCGACGCGGAGAGGGTTTCCAGCCCTGTGGTTGGGCTGGCTGTCGGCCCCAGACTGGGCACCGACACACTATGGAGCTCCTGCTCCACAGCGGGGCTGAACGTCGTGCCCATCCTGGGCACCGACGCAGAGAGGGTTTCCAGCCCTGTGGTGGCGACCGTCGCGGTAGCCTCCGTGCGAGGGGTAGGCACGGGGCGTACTGGACTGGGGACACGCACCATAGGTCTGGTGCGAGGAGCTGGCACGGGTCGCACCGGGCTGGAGATACGCACCATAGGTTGGGTGCGAGGAGTAGGCACAGACCGTACCGGGCTGGGGGAACGCACCACTGGTCTGGTGCGAGTAGCTGGAACGGGCTGTACCTGGCTGGGGAAACGCACCGTTGGGTCGGTGCGTTGAGCTGGCTCGGGTCGCGCCGGGCTGGGGAAACGCACCATAGGTTGGGTGCGAGGAGCAGGCACAGACCGTACCGGGCTGGGGGAACGCACCACTGGTCTGGTGCGAGTAGCTGGAACGGGCTGTACCTGGCTGGGGAAACGCACCGTTGGGTTGGTGCGTTTAGCTGGTACGGGACTCACCGGGCTAGCGTTGCGCACCGATGGTTTGGTGCGCTGAGTCGGTTTCCTCCTCCTCCGACTCTGGACCGGCGCTGGAGGCACCGGACTGGGAACTGGCGCTGGAGCACGACTGTCCCTGTCGTGCCTACTCCACCGCCAATCCCCATCCTGTGAGGGTTCCTCCGGGAACCCCCACGAGTGAGGGAACAGAAGCACATCGTCGTCGTCTTCCTCCGACTCCTCTATGTACTCCCGCTCCCATGGCTGTAGGGGCTCCTCCTGGAACCCCCACGAGTGCAGTGGTCGGGGCTCTTCTCCCTCGATCCCCGACCACCCCCATAGCCCCCCCCCAAAATTCGTTTGAGGGGTTTTCTGGGCTCCAGGCTGGTCCTCAACCCTAGCCCGGTGACGTGTCCTCCGTCTCCGGCGCCTCGATTGCTCCGGACCCCAGCCTTCCTCCACCGAGCGATAATAGGAGTGTTCCTCCTCGGTAATTTTCCCCATACCGAGGAGGATATCTCCTAATGTAATCCCCCGTTGCGTCCCAGGGTGGTGGATCATTCTGTCACGATGCGCATTAATGGGACGATAAACAGAGCGCTGGTGGAGCGTCATTCCTTTATTATTTAGGAGTTGTTCTCACGAAGCATTTAAATACAGAAAGGAGATGACTAACACTAACGAAACTAAACTACAACACACTAATAAGGCAAAGTAACTCACGTGCTGTTCACACAAGGCAGACACGAACAATGATCCACACACAGGTGGCTGTGTGTGGAGCCTATATACTATCCCCAATCAGAGACAACGCAATACAGCTGTCTCTGATTGGGGATGATCATCTCCCTAGATAGGGTGTGATGACTTGGTTGTGTGCCTCTCTCCTCCCCTAGGTGGGAGTAAGAGGCCTTACCACAACCAAGCCATCACAGACCCAAGTTAAACAATTTAAAGGCAATGCTACCAAATACTAATTGAGTGTATGTAAACTTCTGACCCACTGGGAATGTGATGAAAGAAATAAAAGCTGAAATAAATCATTCTCCCTACTATTATTCTGACACTTTACATTCTTAAAATAAAGTGGTGATCACTATGGTGTTGAACGCTGAGCTGTAGTCAATTAACAGAATACTCACATAGTTGTTCCTTTTGTCCAGGTGGGAAAAGGCAGTGTGGAGTGCAATTGAGATTGTGTAATCTGTGGATCTGTTGGGGCGGTATGCGAATTGGAGTGGGTATAGGGTTTCCGGGAAGATTGTGTTAATGTGAGCCATGTGCGTGTGGTCACTGTGAGGATGACGTCATTGATGCACTTATTAATGAAGCCGGAAACTGAGGTGGTATACTCCTCAATGCCATTTTGTTTGCTTATGGCCTTATACAGCTCGTTGAGGGCGGTCTTTGTGCCAGCATTGGTTTATAGATGGAAACTAAAAATATAGATGAAAACTCTCTTGGTAGATAGTGTGGTCTACAGCTTATCATGAGGTACTCTACCTCAGGCAAGCAATACCTCGAGACTTGCTTAATATCAGACATCACGCACCAGTTGTTATTGACAAATAGAAACACACCACCACCCCTCGTCTTACCGGTCGTAGCAGTTCTGTCCTGCCGATGCATGGAAAACCCAGCCAACTGTATATTATCTGTGTTGTCGTTGAGCCACGATTCTGTGAAACATAAGATATTACAAATTTTAATGTCCCGTTGGTAGGAGAGTCTCAAACGGCACTCATCCAGTTTATTCTCCAATGATGGCACGTTGGCCAATAGAACGGATGGTTGAGGCGGATTACCCACTCGCCAAAGAATTCTCACAAGGCACCCCGATCTCCGACCCCTGTACATTTGTCTTTTCTTCATGCGAATGACAAGGATTTGGGCCTGGTCATGGAGAAACAGTATATCCTTCGCGTCAGACTCATTCAAGAAACAATCTTTGTCCAGTTCGAAGTGAGTAATCGCTGTTCTGATATCCAGAAGCTCTTTTCGGTCATAAGAGACGGTAGCAGCTACATTATGTACAAAATAAGTTACAAACAAAAAAAAAACTGACAAAATAGCACAGTTGGTTAGGCGGCAGCCATCCCTTCCGGCGAGATGTTTCTACAAATTGGTTGGAGTCCATCTGTGGTAAATTCAATTGATTGGACATGACTTGGAAAGGCACACACCTGTCTATATAAGGTCTCACAGCTGACAGTGCATGTCAGAGCAAGAACCAAGCCATGAGGTCGAAGGAATTGTCCGTAGAGCTCTAAGACAGGATTGTGTTGAGGCACAGATCTGGGGAAGGGTACCAAAAAATGTCTGCAGCATTGAAGGTCCCCAAGAACACAGTGGCCTCCATTACTCTTAAATGGAAGAAGTTTGGAACCATCAAGACTCCTCCTAGAGCTGGTCGCCCGGCCAAACTGAGCAATCGGGGGAGAAGGGCCTTGGTCAGGGAGGTGACCAAGAACCCGATGGTCACTGACAGAGCTCCAGAGTTCCTCTATAGAGATGGAAGAACCTTCCAGAAGGACAACCATCTCTGCAGCACTCCACCAATCAGGCACATGACAGCCTGCTGACAAAAGGCACCTAAATGACTCTCTGACCATGATAAACATGATTCTCTGGTCTGATGAAACCAAGATTGAACTCTTTGGACTGAATGCCAAGCGTCACGTCTGGAGGAAACCTGACACTATCCCTACGGTGAAGTATGGTGGTGGCAGCATCATGCTATGGGGCTGTTTTTCAGCGTTAGGGACTGGGAGACTAGTCAGGATCGAGAGAAAGATGAACGGAGCAAACTACAGAGAGATAATTGATGAAAACCTGCTCCACCTTCCAACAGGACAACAACTCTCTAAGCACACAGCCAACGCAGGAGCGGCTTCGGGACAAGTCTTTGAATGTCCTTGAGTGGCCCAGCCAGAGCCCCGGATTTGAACCAGATCGAACATCTCTGGAGAGACCTGAAAATAGATGTGCTGCGGCGCTCCCCATCCAACCTGACAGAGCTCGAGAGGATCTGCAGAAAAGAATGGGAGAAACTCCCCAAATACAGGTGTGCCAAGCTTGTAGCGTCATACCCAAGAAATTGCTGCCAAAGGTGCTTCAACAAAGTACTGAGTAAAGGGTCTGAATACTTATGTGAAAGTAATTATTATAATTAAGTTTTTAATTTTTTATAATTTTGTTTAAAAATCAAAAAAATAGTTTTTGCTTCGTCATTATGGGGTATTGTGTGTCGATTGATGCGGAAAAATACAATGTAGTCCGTTTTAGAATAAGGCTGTAACGTAACAAAAATGTTGAACCGTTTCATAACGAGCAGCTCATTTCATAGACACAAGATGCTACATTTCTTATTTTAAAAAAGTTCAAATGGCTCTCCTGTGAAGTTGTGACTTGGGACATACGCCATGTCCCAAGTCACAACTTCACAGGAGAGCCATTTGAACTTTTTTTAAATAAGAAATGTAGCATCTTGTGTCTATGAAATGAGCTGCTCGTTATGCGTATATACTCCTTTCCACTGCAGTTTTTTCGAAAAATTATAATGTTAGCCATTGATAACTGCAAATATGTTGCTACTGCGCTCAATAACATTGCTGCCCTGAATTTATCAGGCGCTATCGACAAAGGTCAGTGGGAAAAAGTTGTGATGGACTACTTTCTGGAGGATGATCGTGCCATGATGACTCTCTCTGACTCTGAAAATGATGAGGAAATCCCTGATTTAGGTTCAAACATATTCATTGTAGAAGACATTGTAGAGTCTTCTGATGACAGTGATGGGGAAGAAACAGCGATCACGGAAGTTGACCGAGTTTTAGAATCAGTGGAATGTCTGGTAGAAGCAGAGTATGATAAGGAGAATAATAGAATTCTGGTGTTTGATTGCAAACACATAGGGAGTCAAAAAGAGAACACAGAAGGCAGTTGTATAAAACACTCCAGATTACATCTTTAAACTAAGGGCAACCATGGCATCCGTGACAGAGAGGGAGAAAGATCTGATGATTCTCATGGCATTGCACACGGTCAGTGTGAACCAGAGTGACTTGACACAACGGGCCAAGCAAGCTGTACAAACAAAACGGAAACAACACAGTACATCTTATTTAATGAAAGGGGTTGCAGTCTGCCGTGAAGCATTCATCAATGTATACGGGTAAGAGTCTAGAGTTTCAGATACTATGCCATTTCACATTGCTAGTTATAGCCTAATGTTAGCTAGCTAACTAGCTAACATTTAACCTATTTGGTTAACTTTATCTATGACAATCGTTTTGTGTTGCTAGTACTCTATGGATTTGGATTATGGTTCATTGTTTAGCTAGCTAGCTACATGTCTAAACAAAAGACTCCAAGTTAAAGCTTACTGTTAGCTAGCTGACATTAGATGGCTGGCTTGCTAGCTAACATTACGTGTATGATCTGATTGTATGCATATAACTTCCTCATCTATCACTGATATCGTTATTGATATTGTTATTGTACATACTTTATATTAATTAATTTATATTGACACTATCTATTTCTGATATAACTAATATGAAAGTAACCATTTGGCTGTACCATTAACACCTTCTGTAGAGACCCATCCACTTAGCAAGATGTGGCTGGGGGTTATAGCACTTATTTCACATGACCCATCAATTTAGACAAGTGTGTCTGGGTGAGGGTCATCTAATATTTACAAAATATTTTTATCTGGACACTTTGTGTACCTGGACTTTTCCCTTATTGTAGGCTAATACTTTTAGTCTTAATCTTTACTACACTACTCACTCCTCCAGGCCTGGTTTAGCACACGACTTCACATGTGAATCTTTATAGAGATGGGTGGGGCTAAGGCTTAAGAGGGTGTGACTAATGATGAATGGGTGTAGAGAAAGGAGAGCTCTCCAGAAGGCCATTTTCTCAAAAGTGAGTTTACAAGTTTACCAACTTTCAAAGCAGAATAACTTTCCAATTGTTCCTAAAAAATGCAGTGTATGATATACCGTGTTGTAGCTCTGAGCCTCTACTTTTATCCAATGTAAAAAACACAATTTCAGATTTTGCTACATAAGACCGATTTGAGCCGGTCGGTCAAAAATGTGGAAAAAGTCAAGGGGTCTGAATACTTTCCGAATGCACTGTATATACCTCCATCACTCCAGTATCCCTGCACATGTAAATATGGTATTGGAACGGACTTTTAAAAAAATGTCCTGTATATAGTGTGCTTACTTACGTTATTGTGTATTTCATGTTTCCTATCCTTATTTCTCGTGTGTTTGTTTTACATTGTTATTGGTTATTGCATTGTTGGGTTTTCAGTTTGCAAGAAAGGCATTTCAATGTACTTGTGCAACGTGACATTAAAACTTGAAAATAACATTCTGATCAAACGCCACAAACCTAACCAAAGATGGCTAACCAGGCTTATCATTGCAAAAAGGCTTTAGCATTGTGAAAAGGTTTTATGAAAGGACAAGTCCAAACATATCTATCAATGGCTCAAGATCAGGGGAGAACGACTGCCCCCTCTCATTGAAACAATGGAAGTTCAAGGCCGACCGCGGTACTGCAAGCATTGTTTGCAGAAAACATTGGGAAAATGGTCAGTCTTCATGTAAATAAAATACAAAATTCTAAGACAATCACGGTACCAATAATTGCTTCTAATACACCAGAGGCATGACTTTGAACCGATTATTTTAAAATCGCACACAGAATAAGTTTTAAGGATAATTTAGTTGCTAATGGCAGTCTACAGTACCCTGGTTGGCCTTTAACTTGAGTTACTCAATGAGTGGGTGCAGCACTGAGCTAGCCTGCAACGTCACTTCCTGGAATAGCTCAAACTGTGCATGTTATGCAAAGATGGTGGATAAATTAAAATAGTTTACTCAGTTCTGGCCTACTTAACAAGGTGGGTGTTCCATAGACACAAATGCAATAGCATCTGGGTCTGGTCTGCATAGTTCATTGAACCAGAAAAAACAGCAAGTGTGGTAACTCGCTTCCTTTTACATCTCTGATGTTATGTATTCATGAGATGCCCTCTTAACCGACTTAATTTGGCTTCATTGCGCTATTGAGTCTTTACATAGGTATGAATGGTGTCACGTGATCGATGGCATTGATATACAGTCATTGATCAAGATCAATGAGACAGGAGCTAGAGCATTGTAAAACTGTTACCTCACCATAGACAAGTTGGCTACACTCTTTGGAGAAGAAATGGGAGGAAGGTATGAAAAATAAAGGAATATGGCTTGAGGTTTGGGTTAATAAGTAATAAGTGTACAAATGATGCCAATGGGTGGTAGAAGAGAGGCAGTGATGCAGAGATGCGCAGTGGTGGAGGACTATTTTCGGCTACGTTAATACTGTTCTGTTTCTCTGGTGCTTGTGTGACAGCCTATGAAATGCCATCTACTACTCTTCAGTTTCCACACACAACCACTCAGAGGAAACGAGAACAGGGGAGGGAGAGACAGAGGGAGTGGGAGCGACGTGAGTGAGTGAGAGCAAGAGAGTGTTGGATGAAAGGAAAGAGAAAGCCACCTACAAACTTGTTATGTCTCCCGCAACCTCATTAATGTTCTCTCACGGATCTCTAAAGAAATACTTCTATAACGAAAAGGCTAAAAAGGTCTGAAGGATCCGTCATTAGACCGAATAGAATGAGGAGTCCAATTAAAGAGCAACTGAAGGCAATAACGTCTATGGTAGAAAACAGCCTATGTGGCATTGATATTAGTCAGAAAGATTTATTCTAGTGTCAATTGAGTACAAAAGTGTAAATAGGATAACTTGGGTAATAAAGGCAGTCTCGTTCAAAACACAGATTTGCGAGATAATTAGGAAATAATTGTATGTCACGGAATGAAGGGTACCGTAACAGTTTTCCTTGGGTTGGGTTTATTTCAACCCTGCCCAATGCCCACAGCTGGCAGCACCAAAGTAATCATCAATTGCCCATGGTCATTTTGGTTTGACAATTGATATCCCTATGGGGTTAGTTCGGGACCATCAGTAAATTACACAGGACAATATTTTATAATATTTTACAATAGCTCAAAATTTCAATGACTTAAAAACCTAAATAAGCTGATCAGGAAGGCTAGCTCTGTTCTGGGGATGAACCTTGACACGGATCCTGGCCAAACTGCTGGCCATCATGGACAACGTCACCCACCCTCTGCATGCCATGGTTATGACGCAAAGGAGCACCTTCAGTCACAGACTGATCCCACCATGGTGTGCCAGAGAGCGCTACAGGAGGTGTTTCCTGCCGGCGGCTATTAGACTATTTAATACCTCACCGGGGTGCCGTGCCGTCTGCTACAAAGACCTGGAACTGTTGGGGTGTTAGGACCTAGTTTAACAGTTATGCATCCATCCGTGAGTAACTCTGGACCGTAACCACTCATTCACTCTGGACTTATTTATTCATTCAGGTCTGTATATACATATTCATGTACAGTTGTTATATCATATCACGTGCAATATTGTAAGTAATTCTTGGACTGAACTTACGTAGCCATTCACTCAGAAATGCATATTAGTATCCTGTCAGTTGTAACTTTTTTCGAATGTTCAATGCATGCATTTATCTGTATTTAAACCCTGCACACTAAGGACTGTATTTTAAGGGAATAACTATTATTACCCTAAATTATATCATACACACATTTAGCTATTTAAGTATCTCTTCCTGTCATTTACCTGTACAGTTAATGTAACCATGCTAATTTTCACTTACCTGTAAATTTAACTGTATATTTACCTGTACAGTTAATTTAACCATGCAAAATATTCACTTACCTGATCATTTAACCAGACTGTATATTAAGTAAACTATTATTACCCTCACTTATATCATACCCATTTTAGCTATTTAAGTACAGCGGGTGAAATAAGTATTGAACACGTCACCATTTTTCTCAGTAAATATTTTTCCAAAGGTGCTATTGACATGAAAGTTTCACCAGATGTTGGAAACAACCCAAGTAATCTATACATACAACCAAAACAAATAAGTTCAGAAATTAAGTTATGTGTAATAATGTGAAATGACACAAGGAAAAAGTATTGAACACATGAAGAAAGGGAGGTTCAAAAAGGCATGGAAAGCCAAGACAACATCTGAAAACTATCAGTAATTAAAAAGCAATCCAGCCCCCTGTCAGTGCAAATTAATATCAGCTGGTTCAGTCCCAACTGATGGCCTACAAAAAGGTCTCATTGCCAAGGTGTCAGACAAGACACATCTCATGATGGGTAAAAGCATAGAGCTGTCTCAAGACATTCGCAACCTAAGTGTTGCAAAACATAATGATGGCATTGGTTATAGGTGCATTTCTAAGCTTCTGAATGTGCCAGTGAGCACTGTTGGGGCCATAATACGGAAGTGGAAAGACAATCATTTCACCATAAATTTGCCTCGACCAGGTGCTCCTCACAAGATTTCTGACAGAGGAGTGAAAAGAATAATCAGAAGAGTTGTCCAAGAGCCAAGGACCACTTGTGGAGAGCTTCAAAAAGACCTGCAATTAGCAGGTACTGTTGTCTCAAAGTAAACATTAAGTAATGCACTCCACCATTATGGCCTGTATGCACGCTCACCACGCAAGACTCCATTGCTGAAAAAAAAGCATGTTGAAGCTCGTTTAAAGTTTGCTGCACAACATTTGGAAAAGCCAGTGAAATACTGGGAGAATATAGTGTGGTCAGATGAGAGCAAAATTGAACTGTTTGGATGTCATAATACACACCATGTTTGGATGAGAAATGGCACTGCACATCACTCTAAAAACACCATACCAACAGTGAAGTTTGGAGGTGGGAACATCATGGTGTGGGGCTGCTTTTCAGCAAATGGTACTGGCAAACTTCACATAATTGAAGGAAGGATGAATGGGCAAATTTACGAGGAGCACCTGGTCGAGGCAAATTTATGGTGAAATGATTGTCTTTCCACTTCCGTATAATGGCCCCAACAGTGCTCACTGGCACATTCAGAAGCTTAGAAATGCACCTATAACCAATGCCATCATTATGTTTTGCAACAATTAGGTTGCGAATGTCTTGAGACAGCTCTTTGCTTTTACCCATCATGAGATGTGTCTTGTGTGACACCTTGGCAATGAGACCTTTTGTAGGCCATCAGTTGGGACTGAACCAGCTGATATTAATTTGCACTGACAGGGGGCTGGATTGCTTTTTAATTACTGATAGTTTTCAGCTGTTGTCTTGGCTTTCCATGCCTTTTTGAACCTCCCTTTCTTCATGTGTTCAATACTTTTTCCCTGTGTCATTTCACATTATTACACATAACTTAATTTCTGAACTTATTTGTTTTGGTTTCTTTGTATGTATAGATTACTTGGGTTGTTACCAACATCTGGTGAAAACTTCATGTCAATAGCACCTTTGGAAATCTATCTATCTCTACTATACATTGTAGAAATGAATATATAAATATTGAAAGCATTTAATGAGACAACTGAGAGGTGTGCAACATGAAAATATTGTCCCATTTACACTGTCCCCATAGGAGAACCTTTTGAAAAACCCATTTTGGTTCCAGGCAGAATCTTTTTGAGTTCCATGTAGAACCCTTTACACAGAGGGTTCTACATGGAACCCAAAATAGTTTTGCCTGGAACCAAAAAGGGTTCTTCAAAGGGTTCTCCTATGGGGACAGCCGAATAACCCTTTTTTTCTAAGAGTGCAGTGTCACACTAGTGCATTGTGTATACACTTATGTTATACTAGGGTAATTGTGTTTTCATAGTTAGGGCTGACAGTAAGGACTTGTGAAGAGCACAATTAACAACCTCTGCATAATCAAAACAGTTGCTTTGTGAGAAGGTGTTAAAGTCCACAGTTAGCCATTGTTATGTAAATGAAGCTGAAAAGTACTAGTGGCCTGGCTTTGGCCCCACTTGATAGCAAGTCCACCGGAGCCATGGCCCAGTGAGACAAAGATGCAGGTTCATGTAGATGGATACAGAAAAGGGTTACAACATAAAAACAACAACGCTGGGGTCAATCCTGCATATTGACTCTGTTGACGCTTACTTTGATTTTGTGGTTTCTGCCGCCAGGTGCTCCAAATCAAATTGTATTGGTAACATACACATATTTAGCAGATGTTATGTTTCTTGTCCAGTAAGTAGTAAGACTATCAAATAATCACTGATTATGATTTGCCGCGGTTACAGAATACATCCATTTACCGGCGGCTGCGGGTCTCCACAGCAACGTCGCACGGTGTAGTGACGCCAACCGGGCGAATGGCAAGTGGGCGTATCTCCCTCCCTCCCAGATCCGCGTGGGCGGCCCCGTGTGGTAGGGAGAGCGAAACACGACACCCCTAGAGAGGAAGGGGTGGTGGGGGTTGAGAATACGGAGTGAGTGGAAAATGAAAAGTCTGTTTAAAGAGAGAAAAAAAAAAATAACGTGGTTCCATACTACTCAGATTGAGAGTTATTCTTGCGTTGTTTTGACTGCTGGAATGATGATGTGGAAGATTCGACCATGTAACGCGGTTAAACTGGTTAGCTAAATAATTAGAAGCGAGTGTTGCAAGGCATTCCCCCACTATCCGCACGACGGACATACAGTTCTACGCCATTCAGAGCTGACGATTGGATTTTATACAAAGCTAGAGCATCATTCGTCTCAACGATTATTGAAAAAGAACTGGAAAAAAAAAGAACTAGGAGCTCAAAAGTAGTTAGGGAACAGTAGGGGGCCTGTGGTGAGAATAGATGGATTTAGGCTAAGCTTAGAAACGGAAAAGTTTTAAAGCTAGCGAGGAAATTTGCAACATATCAAGAAGAATAACGAAAGCTGGTTGACGGATACCAAGCTAGCTAGAAACCAAACGGGAAACTGTCTGAATTGACCAGAGTCAGCATGAAAACCCCGGGGGATACGGGTAAGTTACGATCATGTTCGCCGACCAACTATTGTCCGAATGGAACTGTTGTTGTCCACTGGAAAGTGCTTGATACTTTATGGCGCTCGACTGGCACTTGTTATTGTTTCACGTAACAACACGATCTCGACTGGTTACATTTGGCAATGGCAAATGATCAACTTGTAATGATCTACCTTTGTGGGATAACACATGGTTAACGTACTAATAACTTTGCGTAATGAGACTTTGAAAATCCTTACAAGCCATTGCACTAGGCTAATTAGTTAACTAACTAGTAATGAATTGCCGCAATTTCCTACTCTAGTCCAGACAGAGCTAACTTAGCTAACTAACTCGATGGGGAATGTTTGTCAAACAATAACGGAAAAGCCGTTGCTCTCACCATTGTTTGTTGGTTAGCAAACATTTTACTATATCGGTGTCTGATAGCAAAGTTTACTTTGCTATTAGTCGAGCCAATTGTTTGCTAACCAACTTTCAAACTTGACTACCTAACTAGCCAATTCGCCCCAAATTGACATTCCTGGCGAGTAGTGTTAGTGTAGCAAGGGAAGTTAACGTTAGATATCAAACTGGTTCTACCGACCTGTTGAGAAACAACAGTGTTTATTTTCTGAGTTTTTTTTCTCTATTGGCTAGTTGGGCATGGTTGCTTGTTGGGCATTGCACGACACGCATTCGACATTTAGCTACTGCTTTTCAGCGTCATGTTCATTATCTGAAGCACAAAACCAGTTTCTACATATGTTTAAACATTTCTACGTTTTCTAGGAAAAAAATATGAAGTAAAACAGTTCTACCCGATTTCATACAAATTGTAACCTATCATACTCTAAGTTTCCCAATGACGTGGGGAGCAAGAAAATACCCTCCCTCCAGCGAAACTTGTAGCCGATTTTCCAATTTTTTTTATCCTACCCTGTGATGTCACAGAGAAGCATTTTTTAGGACCTTTAGATTTTTAACCACAGATCATATACATTTTCAGATGTGTAGATACCAGTGGAGGCTCCTCAGAGGAAGGGGAGGATTATCCTTTGAATTTCATAATTGTAAAACAGTAAAGTTAACATGTCACAAAATAATTGATTAAAACACACTTTTTTATTTTTTTATTTCATCTTTATTTAACCAGGTAGGCCAGTTGAGAACAAGTTCTCATTTACAACTGCGACCTGGCCAAGACAAAGCAAAGCAGTGCGACAAAAACAACAACACAGAGTTAAACATTGGAATAAACAAACGTACAGTCAATAACACAATAGAAGGTAGAAAATATATGTACAGAGTGTGCAAATGTAGTAATGATGTGCAAATAGAGATACTGGAGTGCAAATGTGCAAAAATAATAAATATGGGGATGAGGTAGTTGGGCGGGCTATTTACAGAAGGGCTCCTGTAGTACTAACTCCAAAAAGTTCTGGGACACTGTAAAGTCCATGGAGAATAAGAGCACCTCCTCCCAGTTGCCCACTGCATTGAGGCTTGGAAACACTGTTACCACCGATAAATCCACGATTATCGAAAATTTCAATAAGCATTTTGCTTCGGCTGGCCATGCTTTCCACCTGGCTACCCCTACCCCGGCCAACAGCTCTGCACCCCCGGAAGCTACTTGCCCAAGCCCCCCCCCGCTTCTCCTTCACCCAAATCCAGAAGGCTGATGTTCTGAAAGAGCTGCTAAGTCTGGACCCCTACAAATCTGCTGGGCTAGATAATCTGGATCCTCTCTTTTTGAAATTATCAGCCAAAATTGTTGCAACACCTATCACTAGCCTGTTCAACCTCTCTTTCGTATCGTCTGAGATCCCTAGAGATTGGAAAGCTGCCGCGGTCATCCCCCTCTTCAAAGGAGGAGACACTCTAGACCCAAACTGTTATAGACCAATATCCATCCTGCCCTGCCTTTCTAAAGTTTTCGAAAGCCAAGTTAACAAACAGATAACTGACCACTTCGAATCCCACCGTACCTTCTCTGTTATGCAATCTGGTTTCCGAGCTGGTCATGGGTGCACCTCAGCTACGCTCAAGGTACTGAACGATATCATAACCGCCATTGATAAAAGACAGTACTGTGCAGCCGTTTTCATCGACCTGGCCAAGGCTTTCGACTCTGTCAATCACCGCATTCTTATTGGCAGACTCAACAGCCTTGGTTTCTCAAGTGACTGCCTTGCCTGGTTCTCTAACTACTTTGCAGACAGAGTTCAGTGTGTCAAATCGGAGGGACTATTGTCCGATCCTCTGGCAGTCTCTATGGGGGTGCCACAGGGTTCAATTCTTGGGCCAACCCTTTTCTCTATATACATCAACGATGTCGCTCTCGCTGCTGGTGACTCTCTGATCCATCTCTACGCAGACGACACCATTCTGTAAACATCTGGCCCCTCTTTGGATACTGTGTTTACTAACCTTCAATCAAGCTTCAATGCCATACAACACTCCTTCCGTGGCCTCCAACTGCTCTTAAACGCTAGTAAAACTAAGTGCATGCTTTTCTATCGTACGCTGCCAGCACCCGCCCACCGGACTATCATCACTACTCTCGACGGGTCCGAATTAGAATACGTGGACACCTACAAATACCTAGGCATCTGGTTAGACTATAAACTCAACTTCCAGACTCACATCAACCATCTCCAATCCAAAATTAAATCCAGAATTGGCTTTCTATTCCGCAACAAAGCCTCCTTCACTCATGCTGCCAAACATGCCCTTGTAAAACTGACTATCCTACCGATCCTTGATTTTGGTGATGTCATTTACAAACTAGCCTCCAACACTCTACTTAGCAAATTGGATGTAGTCTATCACAGTGCCATCCGTTTTGTCACCAAAGCCCCATACACTACCCACCACTGCGACCTGTATGCTCTCGTTGGCTGGCCTTCATTATATATTCGTCGCCAAACCCACTGGCTCCAGGTCATCTATAAGTCTTTATTAGGTAAATCCCCGCCCTATCTCAGCTCACTGGTCACTATAGCAACACCCACCCGTAGCATGCGCTCCAGCAGGTATATCTCACTGGTCACCCCCAAAGCCAACACCTCCTTTGGCCGCCATTCCTTCCAGTTCGCTGCTGCCAATGACTGGAACAAATTGCAAAAATCATTGAAGCTAGAGGTTCCTATCTCCCTCAATAACTTTAAGCATCAGTTATCAAAGCTGCTTATCGATCACTGCACCTGTATATAGCCCTTCTGTAAATAGCCCACACTACTACCTCATCCCCATATTTATTTTTTGTTTATTTTCACTAATCTTGCACTCCAGTACCTCTATTTGCACATCATAATTTGCACATCCTTCATTCCTGTGTTAATGATGATAATTCTGTAATTTATTTCACCACTATAGTCTATTTATTGTCCTACCTCCTAACCTTACTGCATTTTTGCACTACATTTTGCACTCTGTATATAGATTTTTCTATTGTGTTTTTGACTGTTTGTTTTACTGTGTAACTCTGTGTTGTCTTTTGTCGCACTGCTTTGCTTTGTCTTGGCCAGGTCGCAGTTGCAAATGAGAACTTGTTCTCAACTGACCTACCTGGTTAAATAAAGGTGAAATAAAAAAAATTAAATAAAAATGTACAGGTGCAGTGATCAGTAAGCTGCTCTGACAACTGATGCGTAAAGTTATTGAGGGAGAAGTAGTCTCCAGCTTTAGTGATTTTTTTTTGTAATTCGTTCAAGTCATTGGCAGCAGAGAACTGGAAGGAATGGCGGCCAAAGGAGGTGTTGGCATTGGGGGTAACCAGTGAAATATACCTGCTGGAGCACATGCTATGGGTGGGTGTTGCTATGGTGACTAGCGAGCTGAGATAAGGCGGGGATTTACCTAGCAAAGACTTATAGATGACCTGGAGCTGGTGGGTTTGTCGACGAATATGTAGTGAGGGCCAGCCAATGAGAGCGGACAAGTTGCAGTGGTGGGTAGTATATGGGGCTTTGGTAACAAAACAGATGGCACTGTGATAGACTACATCCAATTTGCTGAGTAGAGTATTGGAGGCTATTTTGTAAATGACATCGCCGAAGTCAAGGATCGGTAGGATGGTCAGTTTTACGAGGGCATGTTTGGCAGCATGAGTGGAGGTGGCTTTTTTTGCGAAATAGGAAGCCGATTCTAGATTTAATTTTGGAATGGAGATTATTCATGTGAGTCTGGAAGGAGAGTTTACAGTCTAACCAGATGCCTAGGTATTTGTAGGTGTCCACGTATTCTAAGTCGGACCCATCAAGAGTAGTGATGATAGTCCGGTGGGCGGGTGCGGGCAGCGTTCGATTGAAAAGCATGCATTTAGTTTTACTGGTGTTTAAGAGCAGTTGGAGGCCATGGAAGGAGTGTTGTATGGCATTGAAGCTTGTTTGAAGGTTAGTTAACAGTGTCCAAAGAGGGGCCAGATGTATACAGAATGGTGTCGTCTGCGTAGAGATGGATCAGATAGTCACCAGCAGCGAGAACGACATCGTTGATGTATATAGAGAATAGAGTTGGCCCAAGAATTGAACCCTGTGGCACCCCCATAGAGACTGCCAGAGGACTGGACAACAGGCCCTCTGATTTGACACACTGAATTCTATCTGAGAAGTAGTTGGAGAACCAGTCAAGGCAGTCACGTGATTGACAGAGTCGAAAGCCTTGGCCAGGTTGATGAAGACGGCTGCAAAGTACTGTCTTTTATCGATGGCGGTTATGATATCGTTTAGTACCTTGAGCGTGGCTGAGGTGCACCCATGACCAGCTCGGAAACCAGATTGCATAGCAGAGAAGGTACGGTGGGATTCGAAGTAGTCAATGATCTGTTTGTTAACTTGGCGTTCGAAGACTTTAGAAAGGCAGGGCAGGATGGATATAGGTCTATAACAGTTTGGGTCTAGAGTGTCTCTCCCTTTGAACAGGGGGATGACCGCAGCAGCTTTCCAATCTCTAGGGATCTCATACGATACAAAAGAGAAGTTGAACAGGCTAGTAATAGGGGTTGCAACAATTTCGGCGGGGGGTACAGAGCTATTGGCTGGGGTAGGGGTAGCCAGGTGGAAAGCATGGCCAGCCGTAGCAAAATGGTTATTGACATTTTCGATTATCGTAAATTTATCGGTTGTGACAGTGTTTCCTAGCCTCAATGTAGTGGGCAACTGGGAGGAGATGCCCTTTGCTTTTCTAACTGACTGTGTATATTGGTCCCTGACATCCCTGAAAAGTTGCATATCGCGGGAGCTATTCGATGCTAATGCAGTGCGCCACAGGATGTTTTTGTGTTGGTCAAATGCAGTCAAGTCTGGGGTGAACCAAGGGCTATATCTGTTCTTAGTTCTAAGTTTTTTGAATGGGGCATGCTTATTTAGGATGGTGAGGAAAGCACTTTTAAAGAACAACCAGGCATCCTCTACTGACGGGATGAGGTCAATATCCTTCCAGGATACCCGGGCCAGATCGATTAGAAAGACCTGCTCACAGAAGTGTTTTAGGGAGCGTTTGACAGTGATAAGGGGTGGTCGTTTGACCGCGGGCCCATTACGAACGCAGGTAATGAGGCAGTGATCGCTGAGATCCTGGTTGAAAACAGAGGAGGTGTATTTGAAGGGCAGGTTAGTCAGGATGATATCAATGATGGTACCCATGTTTACGGATTTAGGGTTGTACCTGGTGGGTTCCTTGTTAATTTGTGAGATTGAGGGCATCTATCTTAGATTGAAGGACAGCCGGGGTGTTAAGCATATCCCAGTTTATGTCACCTAACAGTACAAATTCTGAAGATAGATGGGGGGCAATCAATTCACATATGGTGTCCAGGGCACAGCTGGAGGCTGAGGGGGTAACAGACGGCAACAGTGAGACTTATTTCTGGAGAGGTGGATTTTTAAGAGTAGAAGCTCAAACTGTTTGGGCACAGACCTGGACAGTATGACATAACTCTGCAGGTTATCTCTGCAGTAGATTGCAACTCTGCCTCCTTTGGCAGTTCTATCTTGACAGGAAATATTGTAGTTGGGGATGGACATTTTAGAATTTGATGGCCTTCCTGAGCCAGGATTCAGACAAGGCTAGGACATCAGGGTTGGCGGAGTGTACTAAAGCAGTGAATAAATCAAACTTAGGGAGGAGGCTTCTGATGTTAACATGCATGAAACCAATGATTTTACGGTTACAGAAGTCAACAAATGAGAGTGCCTGGGGAATAGGTGTAGTGCTGGGGGCTACAGGACCTGGGTTTACCTCTACGTCACCAGATGAACAGAGGAGGAGTAGGATAAGGGTACAGCTAAAGGCTTTAAGAACTGGTCGTCTAGTGCGTTGGGTACAGAGAATAAAAGGAGCAGATTTCTGGGAGCGGTAGAATGGAGTGAGGGCATAATGAACAGACAGGGTTATGGTAGTCTACAGTAGCCTCAACAGCACTCTGTATTGTAGCACCATGGTGTAGCCGAGGACAGCTAGCCTCCGTCCTCCTCTGGGTACATTGACTTCAATACAAAACCTAGGAGGCTCACGGTTCTCACTCCCTTCCATAGATTTACACAGTAATTATGACAACTTCCGGAGGACGACCTCTTGCAGCATGAACTGACATGTTGTCAACCCAATCAAAGGATTAGAAAATGAATCTAGTACTGAAAGCATAAGCTACAGCTATCTAGCTAGCACTGCAGTGCATAAAATGTGGTGAGTAATTGACTCAAAGAGCGCGAAAGACAATAGTTGAACTGTTTTCAACAAATTAATTTCTTCCAAAATGAAGGAGAAGCAAAATATATATATATTTTTCAGTTTCACTTTCTTAGCTAGCAAACGGAGCTACCTAGTTTAGCCAACTCAAAACAAATTTGTAGTGGGTTTATTAATGCGTTAGTTCTGTTAGCTATGTTGACTATGACATTACTTTAGCTAACATGGTGACAACAATGTAGGCTGTGTGAAACGGTTTGGTGTGGAAAGGTTTCTTCGCCTGGTCACATACAGCTTCGACAAGCAAAGGGAACAGGTGAGAGGAAGAGGGCACATAGATGCGAGAAGGAATACAATGTGGCTGCTATGAAAGTGAACTGTCTTATGTGTGATGGTGTGTTCATTCATTCCGGCCATTCTGTTGAAAAACGTTTCTTAAACGGAAGCAAACAAAACGGGAATAAACCTACCTGAATTTGTCCAATAGAAGCTCTTGCTTGCAACTGTTGGACTAATGATTACACCCTAGATCAGCTAGATGCAAGAGTGTGCAAGGCAGTATTGAATGTGTCTGTCACTGTCTGTCACGTCAAATGTTTCTCTGATCCTGTGTGCAGCTACGTTGTAAACTTTCATCTATAGGCTAGGTTGTAGCAACCTCATGATGGTTATAGGGAAAATTTGAGTATCATGTAGTAGCCTAAACTTAACGCTGTTAGATTTAACTGGGTGAATGGAATATGAATGGCAGACATCCAATATGCTCTAATAGAAATAAGGCCATGCCCATGAAGAAGAAAAAAAAAATGTCCTCCCTCATCTTAAATGTCAACGATCACAATGTGGTTCACTATTAGTTACAGATTCTAGTTTTGGAAACAGAACTGTATGAAAATCAAATGTTATCAAATCCACCTCGCTCCATCTTCTCCCATATTTGGTAGTGAGTGGAAACGCCAACCAGATGCTTCACATTTATACATCTGGTGAAATATCTGGATATCTGGTTCTGTGGCGTTGCCTCCTGTCTGTCTATCATCTGTAGATGATCTGCATCCAACGTTATGGTGCATTTACACCACCTATTGTACTTGAGTCTCCTGTTTGTTTACTGGTGTCTTAGCTTAAAAATGATACCAATATTAGTGCAGGAGCGCCCTGAATTGCGGGCCGCAATCACACCCTTCTACCTCCCTGAGTAGGTCTAGTTAGCAAGATCGATTCCCTCTCTGGTTTAATAAAAATAAGTGTGTCATGCATCATTGTCACACTGCAAATATTACACTACACACTGAGTATACAAAACATTAAGAACACCTGCTCTTTCCATGACAGACTGTCCAGGTGAATCCTGGTGAAAGCTACAATCTCTTATTGATGTCACTTGTTAAATCCATTTCCATCAGAGTAGAGTAAGGGCAGGAGACCAGTTAAATAATTATTTTTGAGCCTTGAGACAATTGAAACACTGTGTATGCCTGCCATTCAGAGGGTGAATAGGCAAGACAATACATTTAAGTGTCTTTGAACAGGATATGCAACACTGCTGAGTTTTTCATGATCAAGTTTCCTGTGTGTATCAAGAATGGTCCACCCAAAGGACAACTTGACACAATTGTGGGAAACATCTGCAGGGGGAGGGGGGGGGGGGGGTTGTTGGTATACTCAGCATATTTCAGAGTATGGTGCTATGTTAACCAGCCTTTTATTTATGACCTTTTCCACAATTTGTTGTTACTGCCTGAAATGTAAAGGATTAAATGGAGATCTTTTGGCCTACACACAGTTCCCCATAATGTCATTACACTGAACAAACATATAAACTAAATCATTTATACATTTTACTGAGTTGCTGTTCATATAAGGAAATCAGTCAATTTAAATACATTATTTAGGCCCAAATCTATGAATTTCACATGACTGGGAATGCAGATATGCATATGTTGGTCACAGTTACTTTAAAAAAAAAACAAGCTATGGATCAGAAAACCAGTCAGTATCTGGTGTGACCATTATTTGCCTCACGCAGCGAGAGACATCTCCTTCGCGTAGAGTTGATCAGGCTGATGATTGTTGCCTGTGGAATGTTGTCCCACTCCTCTTCAATAGCTGTGCAAGTTGCTGGATATTCGATCCAGAGCATCCCCAAATATGCTCAATGGGTGACATGTCTGGTGAGTATGCAGGCCATGGAAGAACTGGGACATTTTCAGCTTCCAGGAATTGTGTACAGATCCTTGCGACATAGGGCTGTGCATTATCATGCTGAAACATGAGGTCATTGCGGCGGCTGAATGGCACGTCAATGGGCGTCAGGATCTCATCAAAGTATCTCTGTGCATTCAAATAAAATCGTTGACCATAGCTTATGCCTGCCCCAACCATAAACCCACAGTCATCCTGACATCAGCTAAGCGCTCGCCCCCATGACACCATACACGCTGTCTGCCATCTCCCCGGTACAGTTGAAACCGGGATTCATCTGTGAAGAGCATACTTCTGCAGCGTGCTTGTGGCTATCAAAGGTGAGCATTTGCCCACTGAAGTCTGTTAAGTCGCCAAACTTCATTCAGGTCAAGACCCTGGAAAGGACAACGAGTTTCTGACAGTTTGTGCAAAAATTATTTGGTAGTGCAAACCCACAGTTTCATCAGCTATCTGTGTGGTTGGTCTCAGACGATCCCACCGGTGAAGAAGCTGGATGTGGAGGTCCTGTGCTGGTGTGATTACACGTGGTCTGCGGTTGTGAGGCTGGTTGGACGTATTGCCAAATTCTCAAAAACGACATCGGAGGTGGCTTATGGTAGAAAAATTAAGCTCTGGTGGACATCCCTGCAGTCAGCGTGCCAATTGCATGCTCCCTCAACTTGAGACATCTGTGGCAAAAAAATGTGCATAACAAGTCACAAGTTGCTCCCTCTGTGCAATAATAGTGTTTAACATGATTTTTGAATGACTACCTCATCTCTGTACCCCACACATACAATTATCTGTAAGGTTCCTCGGTCGAGCAGTGAATTGAAAACACAGATTCAACCACAACGACCAGTGAGGTTTTCTAATGACTCGCAAAGAAGTGCACCTATTGGGAAATGGGTCAAAAATGTGAAAGCAGACTTTGAATATCTCTTTGAGCATGGTGAAGTTATACATTCCACTTTGGGTGATTTATCAATACACACAGTCACTACAAAGATACAGGCGTCCATCCAGAGATGAAGGAAACCTACTCCACAACGCAATTGACAGAGTGAAAAGAAGGAAGCCTGTACAGAATAAAAATATTCCAAAACATGCATCCTGTTTGCAACAAGGCGCTAAAGTAAATCAGCAAAAAATGTGGCGAAGGAAAACTTGATTTGTCTGCTTTCCACCGCACACTGGGAGATGAATTCACCTTTCAGCAGGACAATAACCTAAAACACAAGGCCAAATCTACACTGGAGGTTCTTACCAAGAAGACATTGAATGTGGCTGAGTTAACAGTTTTTACTTTAATCTGCTTGAAAATCTATGGCATGACCTGAAAATGGCTGTCTAGCAATGATAAACAACCAATTTGACCGCGCTTGAATAATTTTGAAAAGAATATTGGGCAAATGTTGCACAATCCAGGTCTGGAAAGTTATTAGACTTACCAAGAACAGCTTACAGCTGTAATCGCTGCCAACAGTGATTTTAACCTGTATTGAATCAGGGGGTTAACTTATCTAATCAAGATATATTAGCTAGTGTGATTTTTTTTTTTTTTAATGATTTTTTTTTTTTTATTTTTTTTTTTTTACAAATGATAGAATTCTTCTTCCACCTTGACATTATTATAGTGTTTTGTGTCGATCGTTGACAGAAAATTACAATTTTAATCCTGCTTTGTAACGCCACAAAATGTGGAAATATTTAAGAGGTGTGAATACTTTCTGAAGGCACTGTAACGGGATGTGGGAACTGGGAAGGTAAAATGGGGATTTTGTTTTCATACACCAAATGTTATTGTGGCCTTGGGCCTTCAGTCAGCACCCCACCCTTTGTTCCTCTATTGGGTAGGATTCCAGGTATCTCTTACTACCTCTGAAAAGAGCGATTGTAGGAGGAGCAGTTGTACATCCCCCAAGGCAGATTTTGTGTTCCTAAGTAGTTTCATAGCGTGCACTCATCTGCACTCCGCTCATCGGTTCAATCTTTTCCTAAATGCGTCAGCTCTCGGGAATCCATATTGTAGCCTCAGCCACTGTCCTACCACATCTGTGTCCAAACTCCGCTGTCTAACAACTGGGTCATTATTAGGGCTGACCTCATTTTAGTCGACTGGTCAATAGGCTGTTGGTCCACGAGATTCATTTAGTCGAGCAATAGCAAAAATAATCCTGGTGTACAAGACACCTGTCTGATTCGTGACCGTCTGAGTGGACTAATCCACTGTGGAGTCTGTGGCACAGTCCATCAGTCGAAGTTGACGTTTGCTATGGAAATAGTATATGGTTATATTATGTAAGAACAATGGGGCAACACAAATAAAAATATTATTTTATAACAAATGCGCCTTCTCCTGCATTGGATAGTGGTCGCTATCTTCGTTTCCAAAACACATCAGTGCCCTGTTGAATTGGTGCCTTTTCCATGTTGCTATGTGCATAATAGCGAAGTTAGCCAGCATATTGGTGTTGAGCAATGCAGCAGAGGCAGAGTTAGGAGATGAGAAAATAGACCTTGCCTTAATTGTCTAATAAAAGTGAGGAGAGAAGAAACCCCAATTTAATTAGGCCTATAATCAATGTGCCTGGCTTTATAAATCATATCTACAGAAATAAGACAGGTTCTGCTTCTGATGCCTGTTTGAGTGTTTGTTAAATAGCCTACTGATTCCGTGAGCACCAAGGTTGCTGGATCTAATCCCTGAACTGACAAGGTAATAAATAATACACTGAATAATATGTGTAAACAATAAACAGGCCTAAACCGTTCTATTTCAGGAAATTGCATTCATGAATGAATGTGACTGTTTTTAGTCTTTGCTGTAATAAAAGCTTAACAGAAAAACATTACGACAGACTCTCTGGTATGCTTATAATGTATTTATTGTTGTTTACATGGTTCCAAATGGTCAGAAATGTTATATTGTAATTTGTACAGCATCTGTTTGGTACACATAATATGTAAAAGCGCTTGCTCCTTACCTTCTCTTTCTGGATCTCCATATTTTCCACAACTAGTCTAATTTATTCCACACGTCTGACCCTTTTTATCTCCTGAGCAACCAGTAAACATTCCCCCGTTTCAAGTTTGTCAGGTCCTCTGCATCCGTTTTGCTGTCATGTGTTCAGATTTTTTTTTTTTATAACATGCATACTTGTCTCTAAAAGAGTGCAAGGGTTGAGGGAATAGGGAATGTTATTCCTAACCCCCCCCCCCCCCCCCAAAAAAATCATAACATAACTTTTCAGTCAGAAATGGCTAGAATTATGTTACAGCTTCAGCAACTCTAACAGTGCGATAAATACTTTGTTCTGTGGTGGTCGCTGCAGCAGGGAGGAGAGGTAGACAACGGGCGCTAGTTAATACAGTGCAGCAAGTCTGAGCCAGGATTTTTGCCTGGAAATGTGCTTTGGTTATGACCCCCAACCATGAGTAAAAGAACACACACCAGGCCAAGATAATGCTGGTCAAACAAAGGCATGCACCATAGTTCATTACCCACTGACTACAGTAGACTATTTGTACTACTACAGTAGGGTTGCTCCCCCACCCGGCTCCATGGTTGAAAAGGCTCCTGCAGTGTAGATGAAACGCCAGGGTAGCCCAAGTGTAACCAAAAAATAGTCGGCCCGCTGAGCAGATAACATGTCAGGGCCTCAATCTGTGAACACCTGACAGGATACAGAAGTTCCGCCTTCTACACAAATTCACAAGCTCAGAGCTTGATGTGACCCACCAATTTTAAGTCAACTTGAGTACATTTTACTCTTGAAGATAAGCATTTTTTTTTCTAGAATGTCATGAATACTTTGCCATATATGGTGGGCTTTTCTCCCACCATATACAGAACTAACATTCTTTTAGTCTAGCCTAAATGAACCAGGCATAATCAGAGAAATATTAACTTTGTCAATTACTATGCGACAAGGTTTAAGCACAGATTATGTATGGGTTTCAAAATCTTTAAAATATTACCAAACCCCTAATCTAAAATACATAATTGAATATTTAGCATAGATATGCTAATTATCTCTTCTGAGCTGGAATGTTCCCCTCAATGCCCTTGGGCTTCACTTAATCGGATGGTTGAGTTGTTAATCACTGTCAAAGGGACCAAAATGTCTGACATATAAGTTACAAAGTATAATATTAGGTGTTAAACAGATCTGTAGACAGTTTTTCTAGTAAAATATTTGTTTTAATGCCAAAGGGCCGCGTTTGGACACAAAATTAAGACCACCACGTCATTCACCCATGGCAATCTGTGTGTCCCTAGCTGTCAAAAGTGCTGGTTGCTCTGTCTTGTGTCTTGTGGACGGAGTGGTGCAGCCTGGGTGTTTTGTCTGCTCCAGCCCTGGGTTTGGTGGGAACCCTGAGGTTTTGTCTCGCCTGTGTCTGTCAGAACTCACTCTGGATCCTTGCGGCTTTGGCTTTTCCACATGTGTGTGGTAGTGTGTTTTACTTCAAACTAATGTTTGTGTTAGTGGTGTACTCTGATATTCTAAAGTGCATCTCCTTGAACATGAGCCTGTGTGAAGGCTGAACTGATGAGAACACAGCAGTGTGGACCCATCCTTTCTCACGCTACTTTACACAAACTTGACAGCTTGCACCGATTCTTCACCAGAGCAAGATCAAAGCATGTAAGTTGTGAGGAAGGTATTGACAGAACCGAAGGGAATCTCAACCTTGTTCCTGTTTGTCTTCAAATGGTTCCATCTTATTATATATTTTTTTTTTTATTTAACTAGGCAAGTCAGTTAAGAACAAATTCTTATTTACAATGACGGCCTACCTACAGCGTCAGCGCCTGGAGCAAATTAGAGTTAAGTGCCTTGCTCAAGGATGTATAGGTTCGGTATTCGAACCAGCGACCTTTCGGTTACTGGCCCAACGCTCTTAACCGCTAGACTACCTCCTCTAACTGCTAGGCTACCTCCTGCCCTATCTTATCAGGGGAGGTTTAAAACGCCTTCAGTATGTCTGTTTTCTCCCTCTGTCTCCTCTCCAGTTGGTAAGCTTTACAGCCAGAGACCACAGCTCAGTTAATTAAGCAGCACATTCGTTATTTTCCCTGACTCGAGTGAGAGAACCCTCAATGTCACCAAGGCTCTTAAGATCAATTATGTAACTTCTATCAGACCGCCTCTACTTACAATATATAGACTAGGAGTAATGAAGATTTACTCTGCATTTTGTGTTGTGCTTTGCACTCACACGGCAGTTTATTACGGGGGCCGGACCCCCACATACCAGTTAAATGGCTGTCTGGGTTGCATTACACACACAGACACATGCAGCATGCTCTTTCTTAATTCTCACGCTAGTGCTGATGCTGGTTGCCATCTTTGTGGTGACGCCACATTGACTCTGTTTTCATGTAGTCTCGGAGGAGGACCCAGCGTTAATGCATTTGGGCTTGGATTAAACCGAATGAGAAAAATGTGAACACTGAGATGGTTAAAATGGCGACCTCCAGGTGTAGTGTTTTTGCATACAGCCTATCATCAATCACAATCAAGTAGATGTGTTGCATGTCCCGCGAAAATAAACAATGTAGCCTTCCTAAAGTTTATGATTCGCGCATAGCCTACTTTTAGGGCTTGCACAATTACCGTATAACCGCGTAACCGGCGGTTATGGATGAAGACCATCACGAAATTAAAAGAACCATAAACGTTTTTATATATTTTTTTTTTTTTGTGGAACGAACTGCTGACTAAGGACGGGGCGGCCAGGCATTTGTGAGGTCGTTCGTTTCTGCTGAAACATGGACTCTACACATTACAGTAAGCCTGTATGCAGGCTGCGTTAGACCGATTTGTGTAAACATCATTAATGATCCCCTGATATTGATCACAACTCTTAAATCTGTTGGGTATTAGTATCAAGTCAATTTGAAGCTAGTTATTGATTATGAGAGGTCTGAGTGGAAGCACATAGTGTACTGTCACCAAGACTCTACTATCACTAATGACTACCTTTTGTCTATATGGAAAGAGGGAAAATTTTAAGATGCATTCGCAGTCAGTGAAGGAATTGGCAGCGTCAGCTCTGACGGATTCATCTCGTTCCCTTGGTTTGGTGGTTTATTCTGGGCTGTGGTGACCGCCGTCGGTTAGGGGAGGGAGCCCTCATGTTGACTGGGCTAATTCCACAGCTGGAGCCACCAAGTTGTCATCAGCCGCTGTATGGGAGAAAAATGAAAGTAAAGTCTGTCTGGAGACCTAACCACAACACCGTTGTAAACGGGGCAATCTATCTGTTTTTCTGATTCTTACTCACTCACCAGTCTCCTTTTCACTGCATGTAGTCCCCCCAGTCCACTTCTATTTTTTTACCCTTACCATTTTCTTGATCTCCTGCTCTGTCTAGTCCTACTACTTCTTGATCTTTCTCTCACAGACTTTCTGAATGTCTCAGTGCCCATGTTGGCTCTCTGCCTTCTCTTCCATGTCACCTTTCTCCCCCCCTCACTTTCTGCTGCTCTGTTTGCTCGTACTTTTCCAGAATCTCTCCCATCAACCTGCAAGTCTTGGTGTTTTGCGAACTCACAGACGTGAGATTTCATACCTCGCCGAGTGAAGCTTGTAGCCTGTGCCGTCTGAGGAATTGAAGAGACAGAATTGGCTTAGAAGAAGCCAGACACTGCCTCGGTCTACAGAGGCCAAAGCCCTGTCTGAGCACAGGCCGTCCCTCTAATCTGTGCTGCCTGGATGCCCCCTGAGTTCTTAAGCTGACTTTAGTGCACCATATCTTGAATCTCCTTCACATAATGATACAGAGTAAGAATCTGAGGGCAGCAAGGAGATAGTGTGTCTCAACTGATAGAAGGAATACCAGCGGCGCAGGGGGGTAACATCTACAAGACCTGAGATGAGTGAAGAGTTAAGACAGTGGAACTTCCTTGCATTTCTCCCCATGGTGTGCTTGTGGTCCCCAGTTAGCCCCCAAATATCCTGCCCCAGAAGCCAATCCCCTGTACCACCACCAATAACCTGGGGCCCAGATTACTGTCGGTCTTTGTCACCCACAGGGGGCTGAAAGGGCTGGCTTTGCAGACAGGCCAGTCTGGGTCCACCCCACTGGGTGGCTGTCTGGACAGACCAGTCAGAACCCACCTTCAGCCCACTGCCCTCTGGATAGACCCATTTCCAAGACACAGCTGGATGCTTGTCTATGAGAGAAAGCCAATCAGAGCTGACTTCTTTCAACAGCATGCCCCACAGTGTCTGTGGGCAGAGTGGTAGGTGGGAGGCCTGATCACCGACAACAATGAGCATTCCACGGTAAGGTCTACACCTTTTGTATTCGTCGCATGTAACAAATCAAATTAGATTTGACTCTGGAGTACTGGGGATTTAGACAATACATGGTCGTCCTCTCACTTGGGCTTGGCCTGATTTTGTCCAGGGGTCTTGCACATTGCCCTCTTAGTACCAGCCCAGAGCCTGGAGGAAAAAGCCTGCACTGAGCCAGGCGCACCCAGCCAACCACCCTCTATGACCACTCTGATCACTTCCAGGTCACCGGCTCTACTCTCTACTAAGTCACAGCAGTCTTAACGTCGATGTTATGACGAGGCTTAGATTGTGTGCAAATCCCTCTCAAGTGGGTTTTTGACTATTCTACCATTCCCTCAACACTAGAACCGCTCAGCCTCCGCATTTTCATTAGTATGTTACTGAAGGCTGTATGGTTTTTTTTAACACAAAAAAAACACTAATTCAAGTGTTCAATCAATTTCGTTATTGGAATGCCTTTTGTTACAACTATAAGACAAAAAAATACCGGTCAAATGGTGAGTGCGTTGCTGATGTTTTAGCTTAAGATGTAGATGTCCGCTTTCTCAGTGACATTTTGTGCTGATAATTGGGCCGTAGCATTGTCACCGGCTAGTTCTATCCAAACGGTGCCGTCCCGTCCTCTCTCACTGTTTCATTTGGTGGTGGTGCGGGCACCTGCTCGGTGTGCACCGCTCAGGCTTTTTTGCGCTTATGCCTCGGAGGTGTAGGTTCAGGCTGAGGCTCAGAATCTGAAGAAAAATTCTGCGATGTACCGATTAATTTCTTCCCCACCATCTGAGCGTTTTACTTTTAGATTTTGTAGCAATGCTAACACAGCATATGCATCCATTCATCTTGGTCTTCTTGCTGTTGTAAATTACTCACGCTCTCACTGTGTACTCGGAGTAGACTGATAAGATTCGGTGGACTGATATAGGGTACATAACATTTTTGAGATTTAGAATAAATAAATACAATAGAATGGCCCGCCCGGTTCTTCATTCACAATTAGTGATGACATAATTGTGCATTGTTCACTTCCCCTCTCTCATCAACTCACCCGTTCTCCCTCATCACACTTCATTTATTTAATCTGTTGTGGAATTAGTTTCAGTTTAGGTTCAGTTTTGAGACAATTATCAGGGTGATTTATATAGAACATTTGAGGACGGTGGGAGGGGGCATGACTTTAAAAATGGCAGAGTTATACGTTTTTTAAATTAATGAGCAGTCCAAATGACTGCTTTAGCGGTTCTAGTGTTACGGGTCAAGCCTGGTCAAGCAATTCCTACAAAAGTTGATGGAGGTTCACCAAAGATCATAACAAATACTTTATAACGAATTATGAGTGCTGTATTAGTTGCTAATAATATACCCACAAATCACGTTATTATGGAGATCAACGCAACTCAATTTCCTAACCTCAGGTCTCCAAGACTAGTATTTAGGAAGTCTGTCCCAGGGATCTATTGCTGAGCGTGGAGACTGAGCAGGGCCTGCACAGGCGTGCTCATAAACACTGGCTCTGAGTTCTCTCCGCACGAGGCGAGACTTGCACTCATACACGACAGTCCTCACATAGCAAGAAAATTGGCGCAAACATACGCTCTGTCTAACCATCTAGGGCTGATTTTAATCACAGCTTGCACGGCACGGAACTCCCCGAGACGTGTCTGGTTTCTGTCTGGGCACAGTTGGCCGGCGCACCTCGGGATCCATTACACCGTCGCAGTCCAGCCCTACAACTGTCTAACCACTGTCACATTCTAACTTGCTTTCATCTCGGTGGCGTCGACATTGACGGTTGTTGATGTAAAGATGACGATCGCATATCGAGCGTGTTGCTCTTCTCATCTCCTTAATTTGCTTTTATTCTGTCTCATCCCTGGGTTTTTAAGTCGCACCCTTCTGTCACTTTTAATGCTTCTCCCTGACATCATGAGTTGATGTTGATGGCCCTGTCTTTAGGATAGGGAACTATTAGCCCTCATGCTAGCATGAGTCAATGTTAGCATCCACTTTTTAGCATCACACTGTTTTATTGCTTGCTTTCTTGTTTTTTTGACAGTTCACCCTCTCGCAATAAATCAATCAAACAGTTTGTCAAGACAGTGCGCCGTGGCATGTCCCCGTTGAAAGTCAATGGAGGTTAGTCCAACCTCATGCCCTCTCCTACCTATCTCTGTGGCCGGGCAGCCATCGTTAGCAGACAGAGGCCGACCTTTTCCTCCAGCTAAATATAGAGCCAGCAAAGAATAGGAGGAAGGGAGGGAAAAGGGGGGGAATTGATGGAGGGAACAGGGTGAAAAAGAGAAGGAGACGGAGCCCCTGGTCTCAGACCAGTAGGCGTTCAGGACAATGCACACGATGACTATCTGTTATTAAAGCTACCATTATAAGCCCATGACGTCATAGGGCCGTTAATAAAAGTAGCCGTATTGAAAGCCTCGTATGAAAATGGTTCTTGTGTACAGATCCTGTGTTTCGTTGGAAGGGAAATTCAGGTGCCTCGAGTAATAGACTCTGGTGGTAGTTATAAAAATACACAGTTTTGTCTTTTGGTCACTACTCCTTCTGTTGTTTCCCTTAGAGACCCAGGGAATGTGGTTGGACAACTATGTCTTCTAACTGACCTCATATACTTGTTCATTGGATCCTTATGGCCAACTACATGACTCTCCTCCTAGGTATCAGTACACCACACATGGGAAGTGATATGTGTTATTATGGTGCTGCACTATGAGAGTGTTTATCTGTGTGTTGTTCCTATCGTAGTTACTGTCACCCGCAGGACCAGCAGCAGTCCCACCAGGACCACTGGTAGTTAGCGCAACAGAGCAGAAAGTAGGCTTGTAATAGCTGTTATGCTGTGTTTTTGCACGCGTCTGTCTAGAGAGCAGGCGCATTGTGAGTGTTTGAGATTTGTTGTATGTGACGGACACAACAGCGAATGTCTGTGTGGCGT
Organism: Thymallus thymallus; assembly: GCA_023634145.1. Taxonomy (NCBI): domain Eukaryota; kingdom Metazoa; phylum Chordata; class Actinopteri; order Salmoniformes; family Salmonidae; genus Thymallus; species Thymallus thymallus. The sequence continues at coordinate 10,841,760 of CM042396.1, read as the reverse complement.
TTCATAAGACAGCTGGCTTAGGGACAGCAGAACCGTGAACAAGATGTTCTCCCCCCCCCCCAAACACACTTTCTGAACTTGTCTGAAAGAAATATAATTTTAGTAAACTTTTAATTGAATTACAGTTTTTGTGTGGTGTTTATTTCTAGAGCTAAAATATCCTGTTGCTAGGCGATGGTGTCAGGGAGAGCGAGGGAGAAGAAAGGGATGGCGGTGCGGAGAGGGAATGACAAACAAGGACAGGCCATGAGTCAGCACTGACGCATGCTCTGTGGGCATGGCTGCTATTTGTGTGTGTGAGCACTCCGCACCCGCGCATGCACCCACTTTACCTTTTCTGTACGTGTGTTTTTGTTCAATTTGCTCACTTGCTTTCAGGTTCTCTACCCCTGCCGGACTCTACATGTGCGTTGACACCAGCTTCCCAGCATCCGCCCAAGTGGCGCACAGATGCTAAAGTGGCGCCATTTGATCTGGGCCCTATTGTCTACGACGTGGGAATGACATGCGTATGCTTTATGAGCTGTGGAGCATCAAATGGCTATCAGAACCATTCACGGTTGTTTTAGTAATTTCAGACGGGACATTTGAAGTTAAGCCTATCCCAATGCTTTGTATGAGTCACGTGTCAAAGGCTTTTAACTGGGTGATTTCCCAAATCTAATCTTCATGATTTCAAAGTGTAGGCTTACAAAGAGTTTTAGTGACAATGGACATCACAGTCACTCTGGTGCAGCAGCATTTGACCTGGAGTGAAGATTTCTAATGACAAATGTTGACTTTGACCCAACAGGACAACAGGCTGCCAGTGTGTTTACTGTAGTATTGTAGATATGATGTCCGTATGTTTTCCTATTATAACAGGAATACCTTTTTGGTATGTACTCCGTAGTGTGTTTTATGTGTTCCGTTGTGCCCATATGTTTCTCTGTGAGCGATTTCTCAGCCTGGTTGCTAGAGCACATCTAGTCCTAAGGAGGTGTGTGTGTGGTTATGTCTCTGCTAGTCTGCCTGGCCTTGCGTTGAAGTGGTGTTGAGTCTTTAAGCACAAGCTACATCTCTAAAACATACTTGTTCTCACGTTCTGTGTGTGTAATGCTCCTTATATGTTTTGTTTTGTCTTCATAATCAAGGCTGTTTGATTTACGATGAACATGAAACTGATATGAAAGCACCAGGCCTAATCCCAGTACAGCTTTGATTTAAAACTCAAAACAAACGTACCCAAAAAACCAAACACCTTTGCTTTTATACACTGATCCCAGTACAGCTCTGTAAGACTATTTCATCCAAAGTGACTTCATCATCTTTTTTTTTCCGGACCCATTCTTCATCTAACCCCTTCTCTCCTCCTTCCCGTCAACAGGGTTCGCCTTCCCAGACTGGGCCTACAAGCCCGAGTCAAGCCCCGGCTCACGACAGATCCAGCTGTGGTGCTTCATCCTGGAGCTGCTGCGCAAGGAGGAGTACCATGAGGTCATCGCCTGGCAGGGTGACTACGGAGAGTTTGTCATCAAGGACCCCGAAGAGGTGGCCCGACTGTGGGGCGCCCGCAAGTGCAAACCTCAGATGAACTACGACAAGCTGAGCAGAGCGCTTAGGTATGAAAGGGGAACAGCAATCACTCTACTTAGGGATTCTGGGTATTGTAGGATGAAGAATGAAGTAGATGTTATCTCAGTGTGACAAACCTGTTCAATGGCATTGAGATGGGGGAATCTGTAGTCATGGTTAAGCTTTTGCTCCAGCCCCGTCCTAATGCACCCATCTCAACTAATAGCTCTCTATTAGAAGACCGTTTTTTGCTGATTAAGACGGGCCAGAACAAGGAGAGCTCTGGAGTGGCTCCGTCCTCGTTAGTCTTTCAACGAGAGGGAGGAGAACGGAGGAGGAACATGGGAGCGCAGATCATCACGACTCGTTGATCTCGGGTGTATGTCAAGGTCCCTCGTTCAATGTGATGGCTCATTCCGATAACTTTGTCTCGAGAAAACAGTGCGCTTTTAGCCCCTCAGTCTGTTCTCTCTCTCTCTTACTCATTCAGTCACACATGCACATCTCTGGCTATCACACACACACTTGGCAGCCTGCGCTGGCCACACACTGGCTTGTCAGCGTCACCTTCAAGTCGTAGGTTGGTGTGGGTCAGCTAGTGCTCATCCTACCAATGACTCGTCACAGCTGCTTTCTCTGTCAGTGCTCCTCCATCCCATCTGTGCCTTGTCGGTTTGTTTCTATGGTAAACTAGAACGGTCTGACCTAAACTCTATGGTACTTTCTTCTGTCATAAAACTCTTCAATGAAAGTAGTTTTCCATTCTGAAGTAATTATGTTCTTTCCTCATTAGGGTTCAGGCTTTGATTAGGGGCTACGAGTTGTGTGTTAGTGTTTAAAATGTGCCACTAAAGTGTACAGGCAGTAGTAACGTTAGCCCTTTGTGTGTTGTTTGAAGTGAGTTCAAAAGTTCTTCAAAGGACCGTAGAGCAAGCTTGAGCCCACGTGTGAGCTTGTGTGTCCCTGCATGTTTCGCCTAGCTCTCTCTCTCTCTGTGTGTGTGTGTGTGTGTGTGTGCAAACACGTGTGTCAACTCCAGTAAAGTCACTCACCGTATCACACAGTGTGTGCTTGTGTTGGGGTCTGTGTGCGGGTGGTACGTTCCTGGCCTTTCCCCCACGTGTTCGAGTCCTCTCTTTCTGCGCCTGTGAACATTATGTTCCAGTCCTGGCTCCACTTCACATCGTCTATATCAAAGCAAGCACCAGGTAGCCCCTACCATTACTGCATTTAGCATGCGTGTAGGTGGGAGACCACTCTAGTCATAATGGTAGCCGCTGCAATCGGAAGAGGCCCTTCATTCATTGAGTCCGCTCTGTGTCAGAGTGAGAGGTTCAGCAGCCACTGCAGCGAACTCGGTGTCTGAGGACTTCCTCCCACTCGTGGTGCCACAGAGGTTCTTAAGGACTGAATCACAGTTTGCCTGTGTGTTTATTTCACCGTTGTTTGTAAAGGTTTGTCTCATTGAGGTAAAACATGTCTTGCAAGGGAGACGCACTATTCCACAGTGTCTACTCATTACATGTAATATTTTTGCCATGGTTACGGCACATAATGATACCCTTAGATAAACAATTACGCAGTGATAGATACTGAATGTTTTTTTTTTTTGGGGGGGGGGGGGGGGGGTGTTCTGTGTATCGCACTCAGTAATGCTGAAATGTATCTAATGCTCAAACCTTATTTAACCATGTAAATTGAACAAAGAGTTAGTAACCATGCCAACCGTGCCCCCCCCCCCCCCCCCCCCACAGATATTACTACAACAAGAGAATCCTCCACAAGACCAAAGGGAAGAGGTTCACCTACAAGTTCAACTTCAACAAGCTGGTGCTGGTCAACTACCCTTTCATCGACATGGGTTCTGGTCAGTACTGTCTCTGGTCTGTAACTGGCACCGAGTAATCAGAGACCTCAGAATTGTTAGCAGTTTAGGCATACTATAGATGGATGCGTTATAAATGTACATAATTGTGAAGTCTTAACTATTCTTAAACCACTTCCATAAAGTCCTCATACGCATTTACCGAGAGCTTAATCCATGGTAGTGCCATTTTGTATGGAAATGTCTACAATGACTGACAGGTAATGATTTGGATTAAATGCTAAAATACGAATCCTTCCCCATCAGATTTATGTAGAATGGCGATGTTTGTTTGCATATTGCATATGTGTTTATCTTCACACCAAGTGTTTCCCTTTCTTGAAATCCCCTTAAGCGGTAATCGCAACCACGGTGTAAAAGGGCACACTTGAAGCCTGATACCATGTGGCATAACTGTTGCGTGGCGTTTTTATTCTGCTCCGTATGTGATGTGGCCTGGGTTTTGACATGTGCTTTGATATAATGGTCACACACACCCATGCCTCTCCGACGTTAACTCACTCAGCGGTTTTAGGAAAATAGAGCAACCCGACCCATGTTTATGATGAGAAAAGAACAGCTTTTCCCATATTTAATTTTGGCACGGGCGGGGATGCCAAGAATTTATTGTGTGCCACAATTTGGCATCGCAAGGTAGGAAAGTGGAATGTAACCGTGTTAGCAGTGGTTTTCTCTCGGTCTCGCTCTGTGTTTCTGTATACAGTAACTTTTACACTCATTGACCTGCTTTTTCTTACTTGGTTTCACTTTCAGTCATTATCCTTCTGTCACCTATTACATCACTTTTTTCTCTGTACTGTTTTCCTCATCTCTTTCTCTCGTTTACTTTCTCTTATTACCTCACTGTTTCATTCTTACCCTCTCTAACTCACTCGTCCTCTCCATCTGTCTGTCTTTCCAGGTAGGGGAGTCCCCCAGAGCGCCCCTCCCGTGCCCAATGGTGGTAGCCACTTCCGCTTCCCTCCCTCCACCCCGTCCGATGTGCTCTCCCCCAGTGAGGACCTGCGTAGCCCGGGTGTGTTCAGCAGCGTGGCCCGTCGCATGGGCCGCGGCTCTGTCTCCGACTGCAGCGACGGCACCTCCACCAACTCTGAGCTGGAGGAAGGCATGGGGGGTGAAGATCGTGGCGGCGTGGGCCCTGAACGGGCGTTCCGCGGCCTCCTCCACCCCCGCCTCTCCCACGACTCACTGTTTCGCGCCTACGGAGGCCCTGGCGGGCTAGGCCGCCCCCCGCCAGGCCACAGGGTCCATGGTGACCCAATGTCCCCGTTCCCAGTGTCCCCCTTGCCGGGTCCTGGGGGCCTCCTGGGAACCACTCTGTCCCCAGCCCTGTCCATGACCCCTGGCTCCCACCTGCCCTACACACCGTCCCCCTCCCTCAGCCCCATGCTGGGCTCGCACTTCTCCTTCAACCCGGACGACATGAAGCGCTACCTGCAGGCCCACCACCAGAGTGTGTACAACTACCACCTCAGCCCCAGAGCCTTCTTTCACTACCCCAACATCGTGGTCCCCCAGCCTCACAGGCCCTCTGCCGCCCCTGACAAGCCCATGACAGCCCACCCCCCAGCTCACCACCATGCCCCGCCCATGCCCCACTCCCATTCGCTGCACCACCACCAAGGGGAGGAGCAGCACCCCTCGCCCTTCAAGTTCAAGCTGCAGCCGCCTCCTCTGGGGCGTAAACAGAGGGACGGCTCCGCCTCCTCTACCGGTGGCTCCTCCTCTAGCCTAGGCTCCTCTTACGCTGTCTCAGGGCTGCTCTCTAACTCCTCCTCAGTGGGCCCTCCAAAAATCAAGGTGAGCCAATCACTAAGCAGCATCAAGGTTAGCCTGACTCAACCAGTTTGTTAATGTAAAAAAGATGTTCTCAACAATGACTCGTTTGTCTCTTGATGTCTAGGTGGAGCCCGTCTCTGACATCGAGTCCGATGAGGAGGTGGAGGTGACCGACATCAGCGAGGAGGACGAGCTGCTCGACGATGATGACGACGAGGGCGACGTCTTCACACCCCCTCATCCTACCAACGGAACCGCCCCTCCTGCCATCACCAACGGCAACCTGGGCGCCATTGCCGAGGACGACCTGGACGAGGACGTGTTCAAGACCCCCGCCGCCCCTCCCATGGGCCCTCTAACCCCCTCCCTATTGGGTCTGAAGAGCGAGCCGGGCCAGGGCCCTCCCATCAGCCCCGGCGGCACCATCTGCATCCCCCTTAAGCTGCGCTTCAAACGCCGCTGGAGCGAGGACCAGAAGATGGAGGCCGATGGCGAGCGTGATGAGGCCGAGGACAAGAAAGTGCGGGCGGAGAAAGAGGAGATGGTGGAGCCAGCAATGAGAGAGTCAGAGAATGGGGAGGGGCCAAGGAGAAGCCCGTCCTTGAGTCTGCGTACTCCACCTCCTCCGGCTCAGCGCAGGGCCAGCTCCGAGCTGCAGAGAGCCACAGCCCAGCTGTCTCTGGAGAACCATGGAGCTTGCTGAGGCATGGACACGCACAAACCGTACACACACAGACACGATCACATGCCAGTTCCTACACACACACACTCACTCATATAGCCAAGCATACACATAGAAACAAGTGCCTGAGCAAAAAGCCTTTTTAATACCACTTTCAACACATTAAATCCAGAACATTAACAAACAGTTGTGACTGAGACAGTAAGGATGGCCATAGACACAAATTAATACTGACATCCCCTCTAAACAAAAGACCCCCAGGGCCTAAATCCAGGATCCATCCCTTAGACCTGTACACTGCCTTTACGTGCCTCCCATCTCCCCTCAACATCTCCTCCCAGTAACACCAATAGCTCCTTAGCCGTTGAGATGATCCCCACCCCTCGACGGACCTTAATGTTGCTGACACTGGGGGGAATGACATCCATGACAATGCCTTCTATCATCAACAGACTTGAAAAGAGATTACAGAAGTGCCTGTCTTTACGTTCAATGGTTTACAAAGCAGAGGAAAGCGCGTACCATCTCTTGTCAACTATTCCGTCACCTTTGACTGGGAAGTGATCTAAGGAGTCATAACGAAGGGACTTCCCTGCACATCTGTCTAATAATGGCCTCTTCAACAGGGACTGACTCCGAGACTCAACACTGAATTTTTGTCTCTTTGATCGTCGTCCCCCACCGACTTGAGCGTAGGGAACAAAAAATAAAATGGCGTGCAGATCTATATGTCATGCCTTCCTGTCGCTCAAGTGTTGATTGACAGCTCCCATGGCAACGATGCAGTACTCAACCCAACCAGGCCTTAACGGACAGCTCGTGTACTGTGCAGGGTCCAAAAAGGGGAGCAGCAAAAACTCTTCAAGTTGGGACCCTACAGGTTAGGAGCCATTAATATGGGGACCCTACAGGTTAGGAGCCATTAAAATGGGGACCCTACAATTTAGGAGCCATCATTAAAATGGGGACCCTACAAGTTAGGAGACATCATTAAAATGGGGACCCTACAAGTTAGGAGCCATCATTAAAATGGGGACCCTACAAGTTAGGAGCCATCATTAAAATGGGGACCCTACAAGTTAGGAGCCATCATTAAAATGGGGACCCTACAAGTTAGGAGCCATTAATATGGGGACCCTACATGACTTTTGCACAATCCTATAAGGAGAGTGAATCGAGGAGATTGGTCATTTGTCCACGCTTGGGATGGTGTCAAGATTATCTGAAAGGTCTCCTCCTCTCCCCTCGTTGAAGCCGCTTCTCATGCTCTCACAGAGAGCGCCTCAAAAGAAAAAAGGACAGTATTTGGGGAGACTCAGTGAACGGAGGGTTAGAAGTACCTCTGTATATACAATGTTCTTGAACTGAGACTGAAATGCATTGAATCAATTTTATTTCCCCTCCCTCCCACAAAAAGTATATCATGAAATTAATGCGAGTTCATGCAAAACTTCACAAAGCCTTTTTAGTGCCATTTTAACTTTGTTATTCCTTTTATTTTCTGTATTTTAAAGATCGAGCCCGTTTTTTTGAACAAACAAGACAAATTGAAATGGTGCCTTTTTAAAACTGACAGGTGACTTTAAATGAATTACCCTAGCCAAATAATATGCTAACAGACACACAATGTTGTTTACCACCACTGCTTCACATTATGAATAACTGAAACCAATACGACACACCTTTTATTTGAATATATTAAATACAAATGTTATATTTCAAAAAAGTATAATTTGATATGAATCAGGAAATTATATTTTTTAATGATAACTAAGTTGGGCATATATGAGGGAGCCTCTTCTCTCCTTGAGTGGTGCTACATTGGTAAAGGGTCCTTGTGCAAGAGGAATCAGAACGCATTTCTATTTGTAGTGTAAAAACAAGTATTCTGTTTGGGTGAGGTTGAAGGTTGGTGGGTGAAAAGCGAGAGTAAATGAACAAATAATGGAAAAATGTTGGATCATGGGCACTTAAGATTTGGGGTCACCTCCTTTTTCTGGCCATCACTAAGAACAAGACACCCTTGTCTTGTCCCCTGAACCCCAACTTTACGACCAGGATCACCCCCTCTCAGCAACCCAAACTCTCCTGGAAACACAAGGACAAGGAGCCTTTGAGGTCTATTGAACCCTGGACTTAGCCTTTGTCTTGGACCATGAACTATACTATTAGAATGGATCAGTAGCACTCCACCGCCTGTATATGTACATGTGAGGTAGACCTGGTCTGCTGAAAGGGCTGTAATGCAGGCTAATCTAGAGTGAAAGGAAGGTGATATCACTAGCGAAATGATCCCCCACCCCCCGCACTAGTCTCTCTGGCTTGGAAGACTCTTAACTCTTAACCCTCGCCCATGCAGGATATGACATCACAAAAACCTCGGAGAGGGACTTCCCGTAATCTGAGAAGAATCTCTGTGGGTGCCGTCTAGGTCCCTCTAGCCTTGTAACTCAACAAGATCCTGGCCAAAAAAAAGACTTGCTCAGAGTTTGTTCATAGCAGTAGAATGGTGTGAGTGGGTGTCTGCAGGCGGGTGTTGGTGTTGCCTTAGCCACCCAGCTAGTATTTTTGTCCTGCCTTGCATTGTAACTGACAGCTGCCTTACTTGTTGCTTCAAAAAAAGAAATAAAATAATGTTTCTACTTTTCCCTCTATCATAACTTCTGTTTATTATTTTTCTAAAATTATTATTAGTGTCGTTGTTGTTATTATTATTAACATTATTTACTATTTTATACCCCTCCTCTGGGCCTACCTCTTTTCCATGGCTATTTCAATCTCTCGCGTTGTGTATTTTATATTTTCAGTATGTATTTTCCAGACAACGACAACTCCTCCATCTTACTATTAGCTGAACTAAAATAGTTGTTGTAACTTCAACTGAGCTAGTTGTATTTGTAATTATGGACACATGGAAAAGAGGAGCTCACATAATCCTATCACATTATCTTTGTTTTGAAATATTATCTTTTTGGGTCTTTGTGTTTTGTGTATATAAAAATTATATATATATATATATATATATATATATATATATATATATATATATATATATATATATATATATATATATATAATTTTTATTTTGGGAGGTGGACCTTGCAAGAAAAACACATTCTATTGCTTTGGCATTGTATTATTTGAATGGTGTCGATCTCCCTCTATCCTCCTTCTCTCTTTCACCCCTTTCAGTGGTTACTTAACACTCAAAGAGAAGAGACTCCATACCATGAAACATTTATACCTTCTTTTTATGTTGTATTTCCCCCCTTATTTGTAATTAAATTGTAATCAGGGTTAATTAAAACAGGTAAAAATGGACAAGTGTCTTTTTTTGTTTTGTTTTTTATGAGTTACACATTCCTTAGTCACTTCAGGGCTAATGCCTTTCAGCCTCATCCTCCTCAGCTGTACTGTATTTGTGAGCTTCCTGTCACCGTGACACGTTTACTGCCGCACTGTTGTGAATGTGGTTGTCAAATCAAATCACATTTCATTGGTCACATACACATGTTTAGCAGCTGTTAATGCGGGTGTAGCGAAATGCTTGTGCTTCTAGTTCCGACTGTGCAGTAATATCTAACAGTTACACAACATATACCCAATACACACAAATCTAAGTAAGGAATGAATTAGGCCTATATACATATGGATGAGCGGCATGGAATAAGATACAGTAGAATAGTATAGAATACAGTATACAGAGATTAGTGATGCCAGATATGTAAACATTATTAAAGGGACTACAGTCGTGGTCAAAAGTTGAGAATGACACAAGTATTGGTCTCCACAAAGTTTGCTGCTTCAGTGTTCTTAGATCTTTATGTCTGTAGTTACTATAGTACACTGAAGTATAATTACAAGTATTCCATAAGTGTCAAAGGCTTTCATTGACAATGACATTCAGTTTATGCAAAGAATCAATATTTGCAGTGTTGACCCTTCTTTAACCTCTGGAATGCTGTCAATTAACTTCTGGGCCACAACCTGACTGATGGCAGGCCATTCTTGCATAAGCAATGCTTGGAGTTGGTCAGAAGTTGTGGGTTTTTGTTTGTCCACCCGCCTCTTGAGGATCGACCACAAGTTCTCAATGGGGTTAAGGTCTGGGGAGTTTCCTGGCCATGGAACCAAAATGTCGATGTTTTGTTCCCCGAGCCACTTAGTTATCACTTTTGCCTTATGGCAAGGTGCTCCATCATGCTGGAAAAGGCATTGGTCGTCACAAAACTGTTCTTGGATGGTTGGGAGAAGTTGCTCTCGGAGGATGTGTTGGTACCATTCTTTATTCATGGCAGTATTCTTAGGCAAAATGGTGAGTGAGCCCACTCCCTTGGCTGAGAAGCAACCCCACACATGAATGGTCTCAGGATGCTTTACTGTTGGCATGACACAGGACTGACGGTAGCGCTCACCTTGTCTTCTCCGGACAAGGTGTTTTCCGGATAGCCCAAACAATCGTAAAGGGGATTCGTCAGAGAAAATGACTACCAAGTCTTCGCCTCACTGTGCGTGCAGATGCACTCACACCTGCCTGCTGCCATTCCTGAGCAAGCTCTGCACTGGTGATGCCCCGATCCCGCAGCTGAATCAACTTTAGGAGACGGTCCTGGCACTTACTGGACTTTCTTGGGCACCCTGACGCCTTCTTCACAACAAATGAACCTCTCTCCTTGATGATCCGATAAATGGTTGATTTAGGTGCAATCTTACTAGCAGCAATATCCTTGCCTGTGAAGCCCTTTTTGTGCAAAGCAATGATGACGGCACGTGTTTCCTTGCAGGAAACCATGGTTGACAGAGGAAGAACTGATTTCAAGCACCACCCTCCTTTTAAAGCTTCCAGTCTGTTATTCTGACTGAATCAGCATGACAGAGTGATCTCCAGCCTTGTCCTCGTCAACACTCTCACCTGTGTTAACAAGACAATCACTGACATGATTGTAGCTGGTCCTTTTGTGGCAGGGCTGAAATGCAGTGGAAATGTTTTTGGGGGATTAAGTTCATTTTCATGGCAAAGAGGGACTTTGCAATTGATTGCAATTCATCTGATCACTCTTCATGACATTCTGGAGTATATGCAAATTGCCATCATCAACACTGAGGCAGCAAACTTTGTGGAGACCAATACTTGTGTCATTCTCAAAACTTTTGACCACGACTGTAGTGTTCCATTTCTTAAAGTGACCAGTGATTTCTAGTCTGTGCCTTTAGGCAGCAGCCTCTAATGTGCTAGTGATGGCTGTTTAACAGTCTGATGGCCTCGAGATAGAAGCTGTTTTTCAGTCTTGATCCCAGCTTTGATGCACCTGTACTGACCTCGCCTTCTGGATGACAGTGGGGTGAAACAGGCTGTGGCTCGGGTGGTTGATGTCCTTGATGGTCTTTTTGGCCTTCCTGTGACATCGGGTGCTGTAGGTGTCCTGGAGGGCGGGTCATTGTATTCTAAGTTGTTTGCTAGTTTCACAACTTGGTTAACAATAACTCTGTGTCCTTTTTGTTGAGGTCTATGCAGATGTAACTGTTATGAATGAGTTGTCTAGGAACCTGAAGTGTAGGAGACATTATGTCCTCCTTCATATAGATTCTGCACCCTAGATTGTAAATATCACGACCAACTAGCTCTCACGACCAACCAAACTTTCATAACGGAGAAGTAAGCTGCACTGAAAGATGCAGTAACTGACCTAGGATTTTCCCATAGCCTTAACTTGAAGACTGCCCCCACCTGGTGGTCATTTGTGGTTCTGCTTTGAGGTTAGTTCAGTTTTGTGTACTATGTCTGTGTTTAACCAGTAATATCAACGGGAGACATAGATACGATAGGAAATACACCACATAACCAAAAGTATGTGGACACCTGCTCATTCCAAAATCATGGGCATTAATATGGAGTTGGTCTCCCGCCTTTGCTGCTATAACAGCCTCCACTCTTCCGGGAACGCTTTCCACTATATGTTGGAACATAGCTACACAAGCATTAGTGAGGTCGGGCACTGATGTTGGGCGATTAGGCCAGGCTCAGTCGGCATTCCAATTCATCACAAAGGTGTTTGATGTGGTTGAGGTCAGGGCTCTGTGCAGGCAGTCAAGTTCTTCCACACCGATCTCGACATACCATTTCTGTATGGATCTTACTTTGTGCCCCGGGGCATTGTTATGCTGAAACAGGAAAGTGCCTTCCCCAAACTGTTGCCACAAAGTTGGAAGCACAGAATAGTGTTTAGAATGTCATTGTATGCTGTAGCATTAAGATTTACCTTCAAGGGAACTAAGGGGCCTGAACCATGAAAAACAGCCCCAGACCATTATTCCTCCGCCACCAAACTTTAGTTAGCACTATGCTTTGGGGCAGGTAGCGTTCTCCTGGCGTCCGCCATACCCAGATTCGTCCATCGGACTGCCAGATGGTTAAGTGTGATTCATCACTCCAGAGAACGTGTTTCCACTGCTTCAGAGTCCAATGGTGGCGAGCTTTACACCACTCCAGCCAATGCTTCGGATTGTGCATGGTGATCTTAGGCTTATGTGCGGCTGCTCGGCCATGGAAACCCATTTCATGACGCTCCCGACGAAGTTGAATGAAAATACACCTAAAACCCTAAAAGAAAATACACATTAACGCACAGAAACAGTACACCCTCAATATAATTAATATCACAGGCCTAATAGAAATGTAGAGCTCTTTTTACTTGCACACAATATAGCTGGGTCGCCCCGTCATGCCCCTAGGGGTCCACGGCCCTGTAGCGCCACAACCCAACACATCTCACTCAGCTTTAGGATCTTAGTGAAACATTCATTATTGGTTTCAGGTGTGTTAGGCCAAGGCCAGAGTGACAACAGTACAGCAGACCCCCAGGGCCAGCACTGAGCAGCCCAGTAGCTAGGGATTGCTTAAATAGGTATCTCCCCTGATGTGGGCATGTTTTCAATACAGACTCCTTTTGTCGTGCAGTATTCCATATAAGGAATCCAGACCTTATGGAAGCTGCACAGTGATACTATACATAACTTGACATTTCTTCCATACATTGTGGGAGGATAACCAACCTTCCAATTAATGGCAATGCATTTATTAGCCGCTATAAATGCTAGGTTACACAGTTTCTTCTGATAACAGTTTCCAGTATCAATTTCCAAGTAAACAAAAACAGAGAGAAGGGAGAATCTGTAGACATGCTGAGATAAAACAACATACTCTTTGCCAGAATTCAGCCAGCCTTCACAAGAACACAACATATGCTAATATGTCCCCTTTTGTGTTTCACACCTCCAGCAGAATAATACAAATTATTATATGAACATGACTGGGCATTCTAACATATCTGTATCCATTCATCATCATCAATAGCGTCTCCCAGGTCTTCCTCACATTTTTGATTAACATGTTTTGTATCATTGGGAAAAGCCTCTATCGACCCTTGATACAGTTTGGAAATGAACTTTGGAGGTTTGTCAGACTGCTTTAAAATAGTGTCTGGCTTGTTCAGTGTTTGCTGGATAGAGAGAATAAAGTGTTGTATCTGCAAAAATTAACTTCACCTCTGTCACAGACTGGTCTTCCCTGGCTGCCAGACCCTGCTGAGACACCTGTCACCATCTGATCCTCCTAAAATTAGGCATGACAGAATTACCTTGGTGTACATTTATACATTATATTATCCCAGAATAGAATAAATGGTTCAATAATTGAAATGACCTTTATTCCCAGATCCCAGACTGTAGCTTTAAGATTAAGCTGCTGTCATGTAGCTACCATAGGTCTACCCATCAATTCAAGATGGAACTTCGTATCATTCACTGAATATACTGCATAATTCCCTGGCTTCCCTGAAATCTTCCCACTCCTAAAAGGTAGGCTATAAAAATAGCTAAAGAGAAAGTGCAAGTCTCTCCAACTCTGCTCTCTTCAAACTACATCTAGCATATTGGCTAATATAGGCCAGTAGTTTAGTTTTTTTTCTGTTAAGTTCAACAGAAGTTACCTTGCCAGCTACATTAGTAGCCAGTTTCTGTTCTGCTAACTTTTACAACTCTGTGAAAGAGCGCAACGCGTACACACTGAACCATGCTCAACTCTCCTGTACTGGTCCAGCCAGCCTTCCAGAAGCTTTGCCTTCACACAGCCTGTCAGCCCGCTCGGAGGCATCCACATGGTCCTAAAGCACACCGTTGTCGTGTTTTGTATCCCACAAAGGTTGATTGACAGGGCGCTTTAACCCCCCGCTGGGAGGGTTTGTTGCCTGGCCCTGGGGCGAGGACTGAGGTCAACGTCTTGAGGAGAAATGGAGGCCGGGCCCCGAATAAGAAGGTCACAAAGACGGCTAATTATCCTTCATTGTGTGTGTCACCATAGTACCGAATCTTTAATACTCTCACTAACTCAACACAGACAGAGAATGTTGTGTTTCAGCTAGTGGGGATAGCAAATACATTGTTTATTTTGTGCAAACAAATATTTGAATGGTAAAAAATATATATACGAAATGTAAAGTGTTGGTCCCATGTCTCATGAGTTGAAATTAAAGATCCCAGAAATGTTCCACTCACAAAAAGCTTTTTTTGTTTACATCCCTGTTCGTGAGCATTTCTCCTTTGCCAAGATAATCCATCCACCTGACAGATGTGGCATATCAAGAAGCTGATTAAACAGCATGATCATTACACAGGTACATCTTGTGCTGGGAACAATAAAAGGTCACTCTAAAATGTGCAGTTTTGTCACAACACAATGCCACAGATGTCTTAAGTTGAGGGAGTGTGCAATTGGCATGCTGACTGCATGAATGTCCACCAGAGCTGGTGCCAGAGAATTGAATGTTTGATTCGGGCCTAATGAATTTATTTCAATTGACCGATTTCCTTATAATAACATGCTGAACAAACCACACGCGCGCGTGCGTCCGTCCACCCACACCAAACGCAATCACGACACGCAGGTTGAAAAATCTAAACAAACTCTGAACCAATTATATTAATGGCACGGATCCTCCCGGTACTGTTGCTCATTCCGTGCACCAGTTCCAGAGGTCTACATCACCGGCCTCTAAGCGTCACAGAACTGTCTCATTACGCACACCTGGTTCCCATTCCCCCCTTATTAGTAATTGTATAATTATGCCCTTTGTTCACCATTGTTGGTCGATTATTGTTCCCATGTCCGTTGGGCTTGTGAGTACCCGTGCTTTGTTGTTTTGGCTTTCGTGCTGCGTGTTTTGTGCACTTGTGATTACGGGTCTTGTCCCGTGTAATATTGTGTACTTGTTATTTCGGGTCTAGTCCCGTGTATTTATTACGGGTCTCGTCCCGTGTATGTATTAGAGGTTTACCTCGCTCTTTTGTTTGGGTCACAGCCCTGTGTTATATATATATATATTATATATACAGCGGGTGAAATAAGTATTGAACACGTCACCATTTTTCTCAGTAAATATATTTCCAAAGGTGCTATTGACATGACATTTTCACCAGATGTTGGTAACAACCCAAGTAATCCATACATACAAATAAGTTCAGAAATTAAGTTATGTGTAATAATGTGAAATGACACAGGGAAAAAGTATTGAACACACTTACTGATATTTATTTAATACTTTGTACAAAAGGCTTTGTTGGTAATGACAGCTTCAAGACGCCTCCTGTATGGAGAAACTAGCCACATGCATTGCTCTGGTGTGATTTTGGCCCATTCTTCCACACAAACAGTCTTCAAATCTTGAAGGTTCCGTGGTCTTGAGACAGCCCATCATGAGATGTGTCTTGTGTGACACCTTGGCAATGAGACCTTTTTGTAAGCCATCAGTTGGGTCTGAACAAGCTGATATTAATTTGCACTGACAGGGGGCTGGATTACTTTTTATTTACTTCAGCTGTTGTCTTGGCTTTCCATGCCTTTTTGCACCTCCCTTTCTTCATGTGTTCAATACATTTTCCCTGTGTCATTTCACATTATTACACATAACTTAATTTCTGAATTTGTTTTGGTTTCTTTGTATGTATGGATTACTTGGGTTGTTACCAACATCTGGCGAAAATGTCATGTCAATAGCACCTTTGGAAATATATTTACTGAGAAACATGGTGACGTGTTCAATACTTATTTCACCCGCTGTATATACGTGCTTTATTTTGGGTAAAAATAAAAAACCATATTACATATTCCTGCGCCTGTCTCCTGATTATTATATACAACATGACAATTAATTCTGGGACTGGTCGAAAAGCTTTAAACATTTATGACAATTTAGCTAGCTAGCTTGCTGTTACTAGCTAATTTGTCCTATTTAGCTAGCTAGCTTGCTGTTGCTAGCTAATTTGTCCTGGGATATAAACATTGGTTTGTTATTTTACCTGAAATGCACAAGGTCCTTGACAATTAATCGGTCAACCGAATCGTTTCTAGTCATTTCTCCTCCTCCCTTCAGGCTTCTTTTTCTTCTTTGCTTTATATGGCGATTGGCAACCAACTTTAATAAGGTGCATTACCACAACCGATCTCAGTTAATCTTTCAATCACCCACGTGGGTATATGCTCCTAAAAACCAATGAGGAGATGGGAGAGGCAGGACTTGCAGCGCGTTGAGCGTCACAAACAGAACCAACTTCTATTTTAGCGCCTGGCAACGCAGACGCTCGTTGGCGCACGTGATGCAAGCGGTATGGTCAGAATGTCACTCAGTAAAATTGTTGCATGTTGCGTTAATATTTTTATTCTGTGTATTTATTTAAAAAACTACTACACAATTAGTAACTACATAATGTAAACTACATAAATTATTGATAAGTAGTAGAAAAAAACGAGTTATTCATAGGTTATTACAGTGTAATTAACATTTTGTAGTAAATATGCAACTTTATGTGCTGTAAAATAAAGTTGTATCAATAGAACTTTGGGAATTGTCTGCTTCATGCAGGTCTATAGGCTTCGGACGGTATGCATCTATAGAATTCCAGCCTATTGCATTATGGGTTACATAATTTGTCCTTGCCTTTGTTTACATTACTTTATGTCACATATTGTTCTTTGCTATTTTTTCGAAAGCTACCTCCATTGTAATCATTTTCTGAACATAAGGGGCTGGTTACATGGACCCATGGCAAGCCTACTCTTGGAGTACAAAGCATGTTCCATGTACGGTTTTTAGTTAAAGTAATTTTAATCCAGGCTGTAAACAGGAACTCAGCAGAAACTCAAAGCCCAATAGATACTTTGTGTGTGTGTATGTACAGTGCCTTCGGAAAGTATTCATAACCCTTGACTTTTTCCACATTTTGTTACGTTACAGCCTTATTCTAAAATGTATTAAAAAAAAAAAAATCCCCCTCATCAATCTACACACAATACCCCATAATGACAAAGCAAAAACATTTTTTCAGAAATGTTTGCTAATTTATTAAAAATAAAAATATGAAATGTACCTAAGTATTCAGACACTTTACTCAGTACTTTGTTGAAGCACCTATGGCAGTGATTACAGCATTGAGTCTTCTTGTGTATTACGCTACAAGCTTGGCACACCTGTATTTGGGGAGTTTCTCCCATTCTTCTCTGCAGATTCTCTCAAGCTCTGTCAGGTTGGATGGTGAGCGTTGTTGCACAGCTATTTTCGAGTCTCTCCAGAGGTGTTCGGCTCTGGCTGGGCCACTCAAGGACATTCAGAGACATGTCCCAAAGCCACTACTGCGTTGTCTTGGCTGTGTGCTTAGGGTAGTTGGAAGGTAAACCTTCGCCCCAGTGTGAGGTTCTGAGCGCTCTGGAGCAGGTTTTCATCAAGGATACTTTGCTCTGTTCATATTTGCCTCTATCCTGACTAGTCTCCCAGTCCCTGCCGCTAAAAAACATCCCTACCACCACCTTGCTTCACTGTAGGGATGGTGCCAGGTTTCAGGCCAAAGAGTTAAATCTTGGTTTCATCAGACCAGAGAATCTTGTTTCTCATGGTCAGAGAGTCTTAAGGTGCCTTTTGGAAAACTCAAAGTGGGCTGTCATGTGCCTTTTACTGAGGAGTGGCTTCCGTCTGGCCAATCTATATGTAACCTTTATTTAACTAGGCAAGTCAGTTAAGAACAAATTCTTATTTACATTGACGATTGGTGGAGTGTTGCAGAGATGGTTGTCCTTCTGGAAGGTTCTTCCATCTCCACAGAAGAACTCTGGAGCTCTGTCAGAGTGACCATTGGGTTCTTGGTCACATCCCTGACCAAGGACTTTCTCCCCCGATTGCTCAGTTTGCCTGGGCAGCCAGCTTTTTTTTTTACCTTTAACTATGTTAAATTTAACTAGGCAAGTCAGTTAAGAACAAATTCTTATTTACAATGATGGCCTACATTGTTCTACAGGGTCATCCATAGTAGTTCACGCCCCTTCACGCAAATTAGGGTTAGGTGTCTTGCTCAAGGGCACATCGGCATGTTTTTCACCTTGTCGGCTCGGGTATTCAAACCAGCAACCTTTCGGTTACTGGCCCAACACTCTAACCGCTAGGAAGAGTCTTGGTGGTTCCAAACTTCTTCCATTTAAGAATGATTGAGGCCACTGTGTTCTTGGGGACCTTCAATGCTACAGAAATGTTTTGGTACCCTTCCCCAGATCTGTGTCTTGACACAGTCCTGTATTGGAGCTCTACAGATAATTCCTAAGACCTCATTGCTTCGTTTTAGCTCTGACCAGCACTGTCAAATGTGGGACCTTGATATAGACAGGTGTGTGCCTTTCCAAATCATGTCCAATCAATTTCATTTACCACAGGTGGACTCCAATCAAGTTGTAGAAACATCTCAAGGATGATCAATGGAAACAGGATGCACCTGAGCTCAATTTCGAGTCTCATAACAAATGGTTCGAATACTTATGTAAATAAGGTATTTCTCTTTTTTTAGGTTTTATAAATTTGCAAAAAAATCTAAAAACCTATTATTATCATTATAGGGGTATTGTGTGTAGATTGCTGAAAAAATATATTTATTTTAATCAATTTTAGAACAAGGCTGTAACGTAACAAAATGTTGAAAAAGTTAAGGGGTCTGAATACTTTCCAAAGGCACTGTATGTGTGTGTGTGTGTGCGTGAGAGCATGCTTGCGTGTGAGTGTGTGTGTGTGTATTTAGGGAGAGAGATTGGCCTGGACAGCATGTGAGCCAGATCCCTGTAATTGGGATTCATTACCAGTGTGTCATGAATGGGAGAGCTACTTTTCTAGCCTGGTCAGACTCACCATTTGAACTCTGCTCACAGTAGCAGCGTTGCATGTTAGTGCATGTTTACTGTATGCTATCTCTCTTCCGTGTCCGTGCAGATATCCTCAGTGAGTCAGGGTCACAGAGGGATTAAGCTTTCCCACAAAGCCATGCGTTTATGTAACGTGGATATAGGATTTCGGCTATCCTACATGTAGTATTTGTCATGCTCCTAAAAGGGCTCTGAGATAAGAACAGGATTAGGTGTAATGGGTTATGATGCAGTTATAATGCCATGAGTCATGAGCACGTACAGTTGAGGTCAGAGGTTTACATACACCTTGGCCAAATAGATTTAAACTCAGTTTTTCACAATTCCTGACATTTAATCCTAGTAAAAATGCCCTGTCTTAGGTCAGTTAGGATCACCACTTTATTTTAAGAATGTGAAATGTCAGAATAATAGTAGAGAGAATTATTTATTTCAGCTTTTATTACTTTCATTGTTCTACAGGGTCATCCATAGTAGTTCACGCCCCTTCACGCAAATTAGGGTTAGGTGTCTTGCTCAAGGGCACATCGGCATGTTTTTCACCTTGTCGGCTCGGGTATTCAAACTGCCCTGTCTTAGGTCAGTTAGGATCACCACTTTATTTTAAGAATGTGAAATGTCAGAATAATAGTAGAGAGAATTATTTATTTCAGCTTTTATTACTTTCATCACATTCCCAGTGGGTCAGAAGTTTACATACACTCAATTAGTATTTGGTAGCATTGCCTTTAAATTGTTTAACTTGGGTTCAACGTTTTGGGTAGCCTTCCACAAGCTTCCCACAATAAGTTGGGTGAATTTTGGCCCATTCCTCCTGACAGAACTGGTGTAACTGAGTCAGGTTTGTAGGCCTCCTTGCTTGCACACGCTTTTTCAGTTCTGCCCACAAACTTTCTATAGGATTGAGGTCAGGGCTTTGTGATGGCAACTCCAATATCTTGACTTTGTTGTCCTTGTCCATTTTGACAAAACTTTGTATGCTTGGGGTCATTGTCCATTTGGAAGACCCATTTGCGACCAAGCTTTAACTTCCTGACTGATGTCTTGAGATGTTGCTTCAATATATTCACATAATTTTCCTTCCTCATGATGCCATCTATTTTGTGAAGTGCACCAGTCCCTCCTGCAGCAAAGCATCCCCACAACATGATGCTGCCACCCCCGTGCTTCAAAGTTGGGATGGTGTTCTTCGGCTTGCAAGCCTCCCCCGTTTTCCTCCAAACATAACGATGGTCATTATGGCCAAACAGTTCTATTTTTGTTTCATCGGACCAGTGGACATTTCTCCAAAATGTACGATCTTTGTCCCTGTGTGCATTTGCAAACCATAGTCTGGATTTTTTATGCCGGTTTTGGAGCAGTGGCTTCTTCCTTGCTGAGTGGCCTTTCAGGTTATGTCGATATAGGACTCGTTTTACTGTGGATATAGATACTTTTGTAACTGTTTCCTCCAGCATCTTCACAAGGTCCTTTGCTGTTGTTCTGGGAATGATTTGCACTTTTCACACCTCTGTACATTCATCTCTAGGAGACAGAACGCGTCTCCTTCCTGAGCGGTATGATGGCTGCGTGGTCCCATGGTGTTTATACTTGCGTAGTATTGTTTGTATAGATGAACATGGTACCTTCAGGCATTTGGAAATTGCTCCCAAGGATGAACCAGACTTGTGGAGGTAAAAATAAAAAGGTCTTGGCTGATTTCTTTTGATTTTCCCATTATGTTGAGCAAAGAGGCCCTGAGTTTGAAGGTATGCCTTGAAATACATCCACAGGTACACCTCCAATTGACTCAAATTATGTCAATTAGCCTATCAGAAGCTTCTAAAGCATTGACATCATTTTCTGCTTCAATCTCAAGGCAATCAGACTGTTAAATAGCCATCATTAGCTGGCCACCACCCGGTTACTCAACCCTGCACCTTAGAGGCTGCTGCCCTATGTACATAGACATGTAAACACTGGTCACTTTGGACTGAATTCTACTGTATTTTAGTCAATGCCACTCCGACATTGCTCATCCTAATATTTATATATTTCTTAATTCCATTCTTTTACTAAATATGTGTATGTGACCAACACAATTAAATTGTATTTTATTATACCTGCAGACTTTAAGTAAAATGTTACTTGTGTGTAAAAAGAGATTCTGTATGGTGTTTGCATCTCTCAAACTTTCTATGTCTATATCATTGGTTTACGAAATCATTTCTCAAAGTTACTTCTCTCATATTCTGTTGTTCTACATTTCTGATGATGCGTCGTCGACGCTGTGAATGAACGCAGACTGCTGAGAGACTGCAGTGCTCTACCCATCAGGGTGTGGAACAGGTTTGCATACCCCTGTGTGTGTGTGTCTGCATGCATGCGTGTATGTGTCTGTGTATGCATGTGTGTGTGTATGTGTTTGTGTGTGTTTACTTCCACGCACAAAGGTTCCATAACACTTTAGCATGTTATAACTACATGGTACATGCGTGACAAACACACTGCAATGCCGCAGAAAGCATAACTATAGTGTTGACCAAGACCAGTCAGCTCACTATCTGTACATGCAGGCTGACAACGCAGTGTGTTGCACTGCTACAAAACAATCCATTCAAACAGGATACATGTCAACATGATGAAATGTTTAACTGAGGACTGCCTATAGAGGAATATCTATGGATCATTCCCTAAGGAACAGTTATCCTAGATTTAGACAAATTTACTCTGGACCTTTCCTGTTTGGCTCAGCTGATGGCAACAAGCATGATGACCTCATCACAGTACTTGGTCATTGGCCTAGAGACCCTCTATCATTTGGCCAATCGTAGATTGATTTGGTGACGTTAGCTTTAAAGTTTATCAGGTTTGATGGAGAGGCGGGACAAAGCGCGCGCTGACGTCAATGATACTCTATAGAGCGCTGTGGTTGGCTAGACTGGCTAATGTAAAGGAGAAGCAAAACAATATCAAAAAGACACAATAGAAAAAAAAAACGTAGATTCGAAATAAATAACAGAAATGCGCATTCATAGTGTTTAGGTTTTCTATGTCACTTGCTTGAGCGCATTGATCAGTGCAAATAAACAGCTCTAAACTTTTTCTACCCCATTCCCCTCCCCATTTACTTGCTGGTTGAACTTCATTTGCCTCCTCTTTTATACTTGCCATGTAAACTACAGCTTAAATGTCGTTTTTGCAGCAGATGTCCTTACATTAACACAACTGCAAAACCGAGCGTTAAAGAACATCAAGTCCCAAATTACCATTTTTATAGGACCATTACCCCCGCTGTCAGTGCCGATGTTTGCTCCTGTAGATTGGTGAGGAGAGTTATTTTCTTTCCGTTCGCCCGCCTACTCCCTGTCAGCAGACCTCCCCTAAAGCGCTATTGGATGCCGCAGCCCTGTCCTAAACAGCTGTTTGGTGTTTTCCAACAGCACGATTCGACTAAACACGGTGTCAATCAAATTTAGACTGCCATGTAGCTCCTTGGATTCATGAAATCTACTGGCTACTGTACTCAAATGTGTCCTCTGATTGGCTACATGGACTAGTTGTCAAGGCTTTGGGCTTCATTCACCATTTTGCGACTGTAGTGTAGAATGTACAGAGCAGTAGTTTTTCCTCCTTTAAGTTGCTTTACAGACGAAAGACAATATAACAGTCAATTAATTGTCAACCCTGGATTTCCGACTTTAGGCCTACTATCAAATGTGTTACTGACTCGATAAATATCTGCGTTGAAATAATTTTGTGGTGAGTAAAACCTACACATATTGCTTCTGCAGCACTGCAGTAGCCTGTTTTGCTTTGCCGATATGCTACTGTACATTGTAGACGCTGTCTATAACAAGCACCCTTTGTAACTACTAATGGAATGATATTTGACTAGTTTATAATACTCTGCGGAGAGAAGTAAAGAGAGGATTGGATTCCACAATTCATTGAAAAGGGAGCGGTGCGGGTGGATTGTCAGCGTAAAACTTTTCTCCCAGAAAATATTCAACGCCATAACTGCCATTATAAGAGTGAGACTTCCTAGAAGTGTTTTTCTTCCGTTGCGATTGAAGGCAAAACCTTGAATCCATCTGAATCACCTACAGTTTTTAGCATTATTATCTCTTCATAGGCTAGTTACTATTCGTGATACGAAATGTCTATTTGCATCTGTCCTTCGGTTGGGCTTCTGGGCCTCGTTTCTACGTTGCGTCCACAATTGTTACTTTTTATTGTAACTTAATTTAAAACGTTGCCGTTTGCACTCGCCGGGAAATGTGTTACTAAGTTGCATCCAGTAAACGTCAACATTTTACAACAATTGTCACACGAATTCATTTGTAACATAATCACTTTGGCTGCTGTCGCTAGATGTAATTACATATTGTTTAGATTTTAAGCAAGCCTACGTGCTGTCTGTTTGTAATACCCTTTTAGGAGTTGTTCCACAGCACCATACATCTGATTAATAGGCCTTTACATGTTTAATTCCACGTGTAAATGTTTCACGAAGAAGATTTTTCCAAGCGGCCTTGTGTTGTTTGGCCTGCGTCACTGGACTTCATGGCCCTGTTGTGTAGTAAACTGATAGTAATCACAAAACACTATGACCAATAAGAGTGCTTCACACATATACAGTACGGTACTATTCAGGAAAAGTAACAGTGACCGCATTCTTGCAATCGTTTGCATTTTACAGTACTTCAGTCTAGGGTTGTAGTATTGTTTTGTTTTTGTTTATCTACATTAAGTACGTGACATTTGTACATTAGCCGGTAGTTGCACTATAGGTCCATATTCTACACCAGTTATCATAGTTGTATAGTTTATATTGATGCATCGAACCTGTCGAGGTGTAAATTCATCCCACTGGGCACACACTGGTTAAATTAACGTTGCTTTCTCGTCATTTCAATGAAATTATGTCGAACGTTGAATTGACGTCTGTGCCCAGTGGGATGTTGTGCTAATATTGATTACATTACGCTCTATTAGGACATTACAACAAGTTCTCCAATGTTGACAAGTGGCAACGCTTGGTTTATACAGCGTTGATATGGCAACATTTATTGAACATTGAATCAGCACAGGATTGAACTTTCATGCAATATTGACAAATGGATAAGGCTCACACAAGTAGAATGGAAATGCGTTGTGCCTTCTCTCAAAATGGTTATCATTATGACACTCACCCACATACTTGCTGGTGTGCACAGTGCACTATTGAGTAAACGATGTGCACACTTCCAAAAAAAGTGAGGCAACAAATGATTTTACATGACAGTTCTTTGAATGCAATCTCAAGTCTCTTGAATATAATTTGCATAATACAGATACTCGGTTGTAGCTGTGTGTATTATCAAACAACAGTTTACATGTAGTGTGGTCACGACAAAACAAGTCTGTAGTTTCTCATTACAAGTAGATACCTTGGTGTAAATGTATTAACTTACTTGACGTACATGACATTGTAACAACCTAATATTCAATAAATATCCTAATTTGTCCCAGACATGCTGTATGTGTCTCAAACGTGCCATGATATGTAGCATTAATTCCCATGTGATAAAAGCAAATCTCATACTCCACAACATCATTTGGTCTAGACTTTGAGGTTTGTCGTTAGGATAGGCTTTTTGTTGAATGACGGTGTGGTGTTGTCTGAATCTCTGAGGCCGATGGGAACCGTGTACTGGAAAAAACAACCCATAATGTAATCAAGATGGGCCTACAACACTTGCCGCTGCCTGTTTCAGTGGAAAATCCAAACCAAACCTGTTGGTTTTCAGTTAGTTTCCACATACAGTACGTCAACATTCAACAACATGGATGTTTTCCCTGGCCTCTAAATGATCGGTTGCTAGGAAATCTAAAGAGAAAGAGAGGGCTAAAGAGAGAGGGTAATAAAGTAGCAGGAAGTTAAGTAATGGTCCATGACAGGAAGTGTGGATTGTAGGGGCGGATTGGTTCAGCTACGAAATAGATAAAGGTCACCACCGAGAACGAGTGAGACAGAGGGGAAAAGAACGCCTGAGTAAAAGAGAAAAAGAATGAGAGAAATGCGAGTGAACAAGAAGGAATTCCCCCACCTCCACTGCCCTAGCCAAGAAACCAGAGTGTGTGTGTGTGGGTGCAGACTAGTCTGGACAAGCACTTTCAAATGTGCTCGCCACTATTCTGCTATGATATATTGTTATAGTACTTTACACGCTATATAATATTGCTTCATTATGGTTTAATTTGTATTCCCACAGTGTTAGATGTGTGATTATATGTAATATAGGCTACATTATGTAATGTACACGTTATACACTGAGTGTACAAAACATTAGGAACACCTTTTTAATATTGAGTTGCACCCCCCTTTGCCCTCAGAACAGCCTAAATTCGTCAGGGCATGGACTCTACAAGGTGTCGAAAGCGTTCCACAAGGATGCTGGCCCATGCTGACTCCAACGCTTCCCACAGTTGTGTCAAGTTGGCTGGATATCCTTTGGGTGGTGGACCATTCTTGATACACACTGGAAACTGTTGAGTGTGAAAAACCCAGCAGCGTTGCAGTTCTTGACACACTCTGGTGCGCCTGACACCTACTACCATACCCGTTCAAAGAGCCTTAAATCTTTTGTCTTGCTCATTCACCCTCTGAATGGCACACATACACAATCCATGTCTCAATTGTCTCAAGGCTTTAAAATCAATCTTTAACCTGTCTCCTCCCCTTCATCTACACTGATTGAAGTGGATTTAACAGAGCAGGTTTTCCTAATGTTTTATACACTCAGTGAACTGATTTTGTAATAAAATAGCAATACCCATTACTTATTGTAATTTGTAATATATCATTCAATAATGAATGTGTTACCAAGGACACAAAATACATGATTTTATAGAATAGGTCTATATTTGAAATTATTTTGAATAACTGGGACCAGTTTTGCTTTGACAACCACTTCAACCCACCGCTACCTTGTCCGGTGAATGTGCTTTTTATAATGTCACAATGCATTTATGACATGAATAATCCAGTCCTTGTTATGTTCTGCTCTGTTTCAGGGATAAGGTGGGAAGAGCTGGCGAATCAGCAAGAGGAAAGGGCGTGATGAGAAAGAGAGAGGCTGGAAGAGCAAGGAAATAGGGAGGAGTGAGGAACAGAGAATCTGGACTCTGGAAAAATAAGACACTGTAAATCGTAAAGAAAACGCCAATGCAGAGATGAAGCCGATTAAAAAGCAAGGAAGGCGTTCGCCCCCGTCGACCCGGGCCAAAGGGGGGAAGAGACGAGGGGCATGGGACAGTGGGGAGAAAAGAGACTCAGACGAGAACAGAGACCGATCCCCCAAAAGTCACACCTCACCCCAAAACTCATCTCACTCAGATTCTTTTCAGGAAGAGTCGGTGATACTCAAGGCGAGGGCCACGCCAGAGAGGGAGGGCCACAGAGAGGGGCCCAGGCTCCCAGAGACAGCGGCCGCAGTAGCAGGGTCCCTCCCTGGGAAGTCAGAGGACTCCCGCCCGGGGAGCGTCAAGTCGCTGAGCACCCACAGCACAGACGGCAGCAGCAGTGCTGCCAACAGCCCCAACCCCTCGTCCAATCGCAAGACGGCCACCTTCAAGGCCCGCGTCCCTAAGAAGAAGTACACCTCTGAGCACTGTGCTGCTGCCGCCACCAACCATGGAAACCACAGCAACCCTGGCACGCCCCCACTGAACAGCAGTAACTGTGGCAGTATCTCCAGTTGTCAGTCGTCAGGCTTATCTTCGGGGCCCGGGTCAACGGCGAGTGAGGGCGGTTCGCTTACTGACATCAACAGTCAGACCAGGACACCAGCGGAGAACTACACTAACACTATAGCTCCACCACAGGACAGGGACAGCACACCTGGACCCCCTCCCATAGGGGACAGAGACAGGAGAGGCCCAGAGGGAGGCAGAGAAATCTCCCCCAGCCCTGTCCGCTGCTCTTCTACAGACACAGCCAGCGAACATGACCTGGACGTGAGCGAGCCACGCCGCCCCAACTCTCACCACACCAGACTCAACGCCGAAGCACACAACATGGCCCTGGTGCAACGTAGCACCCAACACACTCCGACCCCACAGAGCCTGTCGGACGCGCTAGCCGACGCCCTGGCAAAAGGGCTAAAGAACCAGCGGGTGCTAGCCAGGCAGGCTAGGAGGAGGAGTGGAAAGGGGGAAGAGGAGAATGGAGGAGGGGTGGGGAGGAGGGAGAGCATGGACTCAGTGTTCCGAGCGGGCGTGGTGCGGCGGGTGAGCGGCGAGCACGGCAGCCTGGAGGTGCAGCTGAATGGTGAGAAGGAGCTGTACCGCTACCCGTTCCGTGAGGGCGTCCAGGGGCCTGTGGACATCATCATGGACGCCCCGCCGCCCGGCTCCCAGGCCGTGCCAATTGGCACCCATGTGTGTGTGCCCTTCGGAGGCAACGAGGACGGCGGCACCACAGAGGCCAAGCGCCAGTGGTACCGAGAGGGCCTGGTCACCCAGGTGGACTCCCACCCGGCTGTGTCCTACCCCTATAGAGTGTTGTTAGAGGATAGAGCGCCCCCAGGGGATGAGGAGGGGGATGGCAGGGTGGGCACTCCGACGGCTGTGTGGGTGTCCCGTCAGAGCCTCCGCCTGCTGGTGCCCCCCTGGGACCTGGACCTGGGACCCTCCGGAGGGGGACGTGAGGAGGGCGAGGCTGCCGCCGAGAGGGGGAGAGAGAGGGAGAGAGAGGACAGGGACAGGGATATGGACGAAATAGAGGTGGAGCAGGAGCTGTGTCGCCTCAGCTATGGGATGGGGCTCAGCGCAGCCGTGGCTGGATCAGTGTTGGGGAGGCTTTCATACCCTGGAACGGCCCCCGCCTCCTCGTCCTCCTCCACTGTCAGCTCCCCCGTCACCCCCGCCTCGGTTCTGAGTCTGGTGCCCGGAAGAGACTGGGAGCGAGAGAAGGACCTGGTGGAGAGAGAGAGGGAGATCCAGAGGAAACAAGAGAGAGATAACCGAGAGAGGGCCAAGCAGCACCACCACTTCATGCCCCTGACCCCCGAGGAGGACATAGAGGTGTCCCACTTCAGCATGGTGCCCATGGGGACTGCGGGGGGGGCGGCCAAGTCCCTGGCGGTGTCCCAGCACAGGCACATACTCTCCAAGCCGCCCCCGGGCTACCTCAGCCCCCACCTGTCCGTGGTCCGGAGCCTCGGAGGCACTCCGCTGGTGGCCCCCCACCTGGCCCTCAACCCCCACCCCCCTGCCTCACCCACGGTGCTACTGGGCCTGGAGTCGGGAGCTCTGGCAGCGGGGGTGGCCGTCATCGCCACCCCTCAGCTCCCCCCTCTTCCCTCCTCGTCCTCCTCGTTCTCCCACGGCTCCCTGGATAAGCCACCCTCGTCAAACGCCAACTCCCACGGTGCACCTGGAGGGGGTGGAGGCTCGGGTTCAGCGTCCTCGTCGCGCTCCCGCACCCTGCTCACGGCGGCCCAGCAGAAGTACAAGAAGGGCGACGTGGTGTGCACCCCCACGGGCATCCGCAAGAAGTTCAACGGCAAGCAGTGGAGGAGGCTGTGCTCCAGAGAGGGCTGCTCTAAGGAGTCCCAGAGAAGAGGCTACTGCTCGCGTCATCTCTCCATGAGAACCAAAGAGATGGAGGCCAGTGGAGGGGGCAGAGACCGCGGCGGGGCCAGCAGTACGGGTACCTTAACCCCGTCAGACCTGAGGCTGGGCGGCGGCCGGACCAGTTCGGAGTTCGACTGGGACAACACGTCGCGAGACAGCAGCGAAGCGAGCAGTAGGGGAGGGGATTCACGCCCCCGTCTTGTTCTGCCCTCGCTCCTGCCCCAGGACCTATCACGCTTTGACTTTGATGAGTGCGAGGCGGCCAACATGCTGGTGTCTCTGGGCAGCTCCCGCTCAGGCACGCCCTCCTTCTCTCCCATCTCCAACCAGTCGCCCTTCTCGCCCACGCCGTCGCCCTCGCCATCCCCGCTCCTCAGCTTCCGCCCGGCCACCTTCAGCCCCATCACGGCGCCTCCTTCACTCACCCCTCGCCGCCACCGCCACCTGAGCGCCACTAAGATGGGCACGCCAGGCTCGGAGCGCGAGCGCCACCTGTCGGGCGTCCTGCCCACCTTCCAGACCAACCTCACCTTCACCGTGCCCATGAGCCCCAACAAGCGGAAACTGGATGCCCATCCTCCGCCCCTCTCTGCCCAGGATTACGCCAAGCCCGAACAGCAACTAGGGGAGACTATAGGCCTCAGGCCTGCCGCCTTCAGGGTGCTCTCCCCTCAGAGCCAGCCCACCACCCCCTCCTCCCTCACCTTCCCCCGACCCCGGAGTGCCACCAGTCGCCCCCCGTCCTCCGCCGCCTCCACCCCCCCGCCCATGCTGGTGTCCCCCTCCCCACTGCCCCAGGACCCCAGCCCCCGTCGCATCGTGCCCCTGCGAGACTCCCCCGTCATTGTGCGGAACCCCGACGTCCCCCTGGCCAAGTTTACCGAGGGACCCCTAGGGAGGAGGGGAGGAGGGGGCCGCTCCTCCAGAGAGCATAGCCAGCCCCTGCACCTTGCCACCGGCCTCCAAGCACCCGTACCCATCAACGGCGCCGTCACCAATGGAGCAATCCTCCTGCGAAACCCTGCCTCCACCCTGGTCCTTGTAACCTCCACCCAGTCCCTGACCCCAGCCATCGCCGGACGCCCTGTCCACTCCAGCCCAGCCCCCAGTGGTGGCTCCGCCTCCATCTCCTCAACTGGCTCCGCCCTCTCCAGGTCTGGATCAGGTGCTAGGGAGTGGGAGAGGAAGCCCGATGGGCATCAGGACGCCATTGGAGGGACACTGCCCCAGCCGGTAGCTTGCCACCCCTCGCCCACCGCCCTGCTACCCCTCATCCTACCTGCCGACTCCCCTCAACCTGCACCCCGCAAGGACATCATCATGGGACGGCCCGGGACAGGTAAGACAACAATCATTATAGGGGTGTATAGGGGTTAGTATATGGGGTAAATACGGGTTAGGATATAGGGGTATATTGGGGTTAATACGGGTGTATAGGGCTTAGTATATAGGGGTACTTATATAGGGGTACATAGAGGTTAGTATATAGTGATGTATATATGGGTGTGTAGGGGTATATAGAAATTAGTATATGGGGGTGTATAGTTCAAAAAAAATGTGTTTAACCTTTATTTAAATAAGCAAGTCAGTTAAGAACAAATTCTTATTTACAATGACGGCCTACCCTGGGTTTATATATAGAGGTTAGTATAAAGGGGTGTATAGCGTTAAGTATATAGGGAGTTGTAGGGGTTAGTATATAGGGATGTATAGGGGTTAGTATATGGGGTTAGTATATAGGGGTGTATAGGGGTTAGTATATAGGGGTGCATAGGGGTTAGTATATAGGGGTTAGTATATAGGGGTGTATAGGGGTTAGCATATAGTGGTATATAGGGGTTAGTATATAGTGGTATAAAGGGGTTAGTATATAGGGGTGTATAGGGGTTAGTATATAGTGGTATACAGGGGTTAGTATATAGAGTTAGTATATACTGTAGGGGTTAGTATATAGGGGTGTATAGGGGTTAGCATATAGTGGTATATAGGGGTTAGTATATAGGGGTGTATAGGGGTTAGTATATAGTGGTATATAGGGGTTAGTATATAGGGGTGTGTAGGGGTTAGTATAAAGGGTTAGTATATGGGGTTAGCATATAGTGGTATATAGGGGTTAGTATATGGGGTTAGTATATTCTGTAGGGGTTAGTATATAGGGGTGTATAGGGGTTAGTATATAGGCGTGTGTAGGGGTTAGTATATAAGGGTGTATAGGGGTTAGTATAAAGGGGTTAGTATATGGGGTTAGCATATAGTGGTATATAGGGGTTAGTATATGGGGTTAGTATATACTGTAGGGGTTAGTATATAGGGGTGTATAGGAGTTAGTATATAAGGGTGTATAGGGGTTAGCATATAGTGGTATATAGGGGTTAGTATATGGGGTTAGCATATAGGGGTTAGTATATGGGGTTAGCATATAGTGGTATATAGGGGTTAGTATATGGGGTTAGTATATACTGTAGGGGTTAGTATATAGGGGTGTATAGGGGTTAGTATATAAGAGTTTATAGGGGTTAGCATATAGTGGTATATAGGGGTTAGTATATAGGGGTGTATAGGGGTTAGTATATAGGGTTAGTATATACTGTAGGGGTTAGTATATAGGGGTGTATAGGGGTTAGTATATAAGGGTGTATAGGGGTTAGTATATAGGGGTGTATAGGAGTTAGTATATAAGGGTGTATAGGGGTTAGTATAAAGGGGTTAGTATATAGGGGTGTATAGGGGTTAGTATATAAGGGTGTATAGGGGTTAGTATTAAGGGGTTAGTATATGGGGTTAGCATATAGTGGTATATAGGGGTTAATATATGGGGTTAGTATATACTGTAGGGGTTAGTATATAAGGGTGTATAGGGGTTAGTATATTGGGGTGTATAGGGGTTAGTATATAAGGGTGTATAGGGGTTAGCATATAGGGGTGTATAGGTTTTAGTATATAGGGGTGTATAGGGGTTAGTATATAGGGGTGTATAGGGGTTAGTATATAGGGGTGTATAGGGGTTAGTATATAGGGGTGTATAGGGGTTAGTATATAGGGGTGTATAGGGGTTAGCATATAGGGGTGTATAGGGGTTAGTATATAGTGGTATATAGGGGTTAGTATATAGGGGTGTATAGGGGTTAGCATATGGGGTATATAGGGGTTAGTATATGGGGTTATTATATACTGTAGGGGTTAGTATATAGGGGTGTATAGGGGTTAGTATATAAGGGTGTATAGGGGTTAGCATATAGGGGTGTATAGGGGTTAGTATATAGGGGTGTATAGGGGTTAGCATATAGGGGTGTATAGGGGTTAGTATATGGGGTGTATAGGGGTTAGTGTATAGGGGTGTATAGGGGTTAGTATATAGGGGTGTATAGGGGTTAGTATATAGGGGTGTATAGGGGTGTATATAGGGGTGTATAGGGGTTAGTATAAAGGGGTGTATAGCAGTTAGGGGTTTACAGACATCATAGTAACATACATCAGTGACTAGGGAAATGGGGAGGGATATTATTGGAGTGATGCCACACCATTCGTCCACAAGAAATTCCATAATTTGTAGTTTTGTTGATGATGGTGAAAAACGCTCTCTTAGGTACCGCTCAAGAATTTCCCATAAGTGTTCATTTGGGTTGAGATCTGGTGACTGAGATGGCCATGGCATATGGCATACGGTTTACACCGTTTTTATGCGCATCAAACCATTCAACCACTCTCGTGCCCTGTGGATGGGGGCATTGTCATTCTGGAAGAGACCACTCCCATCAGGATAGAAATTATTCACCATAGGTTGAAGGTGTTCACTCAGAATGGCTGTGTATTGAATGGCTGTGTTTACCTTGCCCTCTAAGGGGTTGTGTGGATCTAAACCATGCCAGGAAAATGCATCCCCACACCATAACAGCGCCGCCAGAACCCTCAAAACCTCGTGTTTCCTTTATTTTGGCAGCTACCTGTGGGTAAAAATGAGTGACTTCAGTGACAAGAAATGTATATTGGAAATGTTGCAACATGGCCGCAAGAATGCTGTGTCATGCACAACGTAGTAGGCAGCTAAATATAATGTTTATGGTTCAGTTAGTCTGGTATGTCTTTTAGAATGTGTGGCTCTGTGTGTGTGTGTGTGTGGTTTGGTGTAGGGTAGGGTGGGGTGGGGTGGGAGGGGGTGTCAACGAGTGTGTGATACGGGGTGTTGGTCTGTGTGCTTCAGTTTCAGTTAAACTCTTAAAAGGACGTGTCTAGACATGCAAGTCTGCTGACAAATGCACACACACACACACACAGTCACACACACACAGCACTCCATATAGCAGACAATACACAACCTCGGGCAGCGCACCAAGGGCAAGTCCAGTGTTTTTTTTTATCCCACTGAACTGAAAAGGAGTAATCATATTGCAGTGTTGTCATGGATACTTTGTCTCTAGTTAGAATTAGTGCAGTTACGCTTAGAGCTCTCTCTGCTTATTGGATCGTGCTTCTCTCTGCTTTTCTATCAGTTATTCTCTATAAGGGTGAATCCTAACTTCCACTTCAAATTTTGACTTAGTGAAAGTGTAAATTAAATGGAAGTTAGGATTCACCCGTACTCTTAACTTTCTTCTAGAATCTAAAAACCCATAGACACCAGTTACGTAACAGTAGTATTGTCAATGTAACACTCTCTCATTGAACATACCCCCGACTTCAAAGCTAGCCCATCTAGACCAGTAGTCTCAATTTGTGTGTATGAAATAACTTGCTCCCCTATGACCCTCCCGCATGTCATGAGATTATCTGAGGAGGGTTTGCAAGTTTAACACTTCAAACACTTCTGAGAAGAAACCCCTTTCCTTCTGTAAACATAAGTCATTCATCCTTCCTCGTGAACAGCATCTCACCTGACCAACATCAAATCAAATCCCATTTAATTTGTCACATGCTTCACAAACAACAGGTGTAGACTAACAGTGAAATGCTTACATACGGGCCCTTCCCAACAATGCAGAGAAAAAGAAAATCGAGAAATAATCGAAAAGGAAAACAAGGAGTAACGATAACTTGGCTATATACACATGGGGTACCAGTACCGAGTCGATGTGCTGGGGTACAAGGTAATTGAGGTAGATACTGTATGTACATATAACTAGGAATCAAGTAACAGGTAATAAACAAATGCAACAGCGTATGTGATGAGTCAGAAAAATGTGTGCAAAAAATGGTCAATGCAGGGTAGCCCGGGTAGCTATTTGGTGAACTTTTAAACTATTTAGCTGTCTTATAGCTTGGGGGTAGAAGCAGTTTAGTGTCCTGTTGGTTCCAGACTTGGTGAACTGGTACCGCTTGTCATGCAGTAGCAGAGAGAACAGTCTATGACTAGGGTGGCTGGAGTCTTTCAGGGCCTTCCTCTGACACCGCCTGGTATAGAGGTCCTTGATGGCAGGGACCTCGGCCCCAGTGATGTACTTGGCCGTACGCACTACCCTCTGTATCGCCTTGCGTTTGGATGCCAAGCAGTTGCCATACCAAGCAGTGATGCTGCCAGTCAAGATGCTCTCAATGGTGCAGCTGTTGGACGTTTTAAGGATTTGATGGCCCATGCCAAATCTTTTCAGCCTCCTGAGGGGGGAAGAGGCTGATGTTGTGCCCTATTCATGGCTGTGTTGGTGTGTGTGGACCATGGTAGATCCTTAGTGATGTGGACACTCAGGGGTCACTTGAAAATGTCAGGGGATCAAGCTCAATGTGACTCAAAAATCAATCGTAAGAAGCTGCAATGTGTAAAACCCCATACTCTAAGTGCAGTGTATGTTGTTCTTGACCAACTAGGTTGCCATTGTAAAATATCATTTATGGCGGCAGGTAGCGTAGCGGTTAGAGCGTTGGGCCAGTAATCGAAAGGTCGCTGGTTTGAATACCCGAGCTGACAAAGTGAAAAACCTGTTGATGTGTCCTTGAGCAAGGCACTTCACCCTAATTTGCTCCAGGGGCTGACCCTGTAGGTAGGCCGTCATTGTAAAGAAGAATTTGTTCTTAACTGACTTGCCTAGTTAAAAATGATAATTTTTATAATAATTATGTACTTGTCTAAATATCTGAATCAATTGAAGCATATTATATACTAAGCAAGACCTATGTTCCTTTTCCAATGCGAACCTATATGTTAGAATTCCCTTTGACTGCATGACCGTTAACCAGTGTGGTTTCCAAAATGGTGGGTCAATTCCTAGTGGGGCTGTGAGGGTCATTACTAAAGACTGGGCTCAGACAGGATTTTTTTTTTTCTTAAGGGTCACAAGATAATTCAAATG
The DNA here is from genome assembly GCA_023634145.1 of Thymallus thymallus. Classification (NCBI taxonomy): domain Eukaryota; kingdom Metazoa; phylum Chordata; class Actinopteri; order Salmoniformes; family Salmonidae; genus Thymallus; species Thymallus thymallus. The sequence continues at coordinate 10,806,748 of CM042396.1, read as the reverse complement.
GCGGGGAATTCAGTATGGTCATGCCGTCATGGCACAAAGACAATTTGAGAACCACTGCAGTTAACCCTCACTATTAGAGACTTTAAAAAAAAAATCTCAAACTATTCATAATATTTTCCTTCCGAATCTGCCTTTTCCTGCCACAGTATGGACCAATGTGGAGCCCCGGTCAGTACCAGTGTTTCCTTGGCATTCATTGGTCCCTTTCCTGGAGCCCAGCCAATCGAGTGCTGCTGCCCAGCCCGCTGATGGCCAACAGCTTGTCAATCAGAGCAAAGGTGAGGATTTGTTCAACACTTATGTGTTGAAATAAAATAGGCCTATTCTAATCAGGTTGTATACACAACTCATATGTGTTGTATTTACTTCTAAAGATAAAGATATTTATGGGGAAAAGTGTACAGTATACCATATTGCATCTTTCACTATTTCCTGCATCACTTCATAAATAAATAACCGTTAAATAACTGAACTAAAATAAATAACTCTCAGTACAAATAAAAAACACTTTTATGTTGTTGACGTTCAACCTGCCTGAGTTTATTATCGTCCAAGAATCATAATTTCTCTATGAAACCATTTTAGCTACTTAATGTAAGGGATAATCAACAAGGGCCTATGCATTCTCTGGAAATAATGCATGGCGCGGAAGGTGGGTGCCACGACACGGAGCAGAGTGATAATTACCAACCAGTTATAAATTAGGGATAAAAACCAACCAGCATCCACCAACTAACTCCCCTCTCTCTTGGTCAGAGCCTCTTTGTGGGGTGGCCCTAGTGAGTGACGGACGGGTGGGTCCACCAGACACAGGACGAGGGTCTCCATCCCACCCACCACCCTCCTCCAATGACAACAACCCCCCAGCTGAAAGAGCAGAAAGAGGCGGAGCCGACAGCGAGACGGAGAGCGATGCAGATGACCTGTACGTTTATTTTATAGTTTGCTTAATGGTCGTTCGAAAGTGTGTCATCTGTTGTATTGCAGGTGACACGCTATGAGTGTAATGTAAAAGGAAATCATGTTGTCTGTAATCTTTGAAAGCCCCCTTAGGGCTTTCTAGAACAGTCCTTCACAAAGGCTTGTATTGCAGTAGGAACCAGGAAAGTCTGGTTCTCTTTCAATTGCCCTAGCTTCATAGATTGTTGAATCGATTTAGTTTGATGGAGAGACCTACATAGAGAAAATGACATAGAATACATTCTATACAGTAGAATGCACCACTTTAAATTAAGTTAGGAAGAAGGATAAAGCCCCCTCAACATTTCTTTATCCAGGTATGTTACTAAGGGCATATTCTCTTGAAGAAATACATATTAACACAGAATTGCAGAAGAATTGAAAATCTGCCCTTTTTGATGGGTCTCCTACACATTCACACATTATTTTTTTTCTGATTAGCAGGCCATATTCACATTACGTTTCTGATTGGCAGGCTATATTCACATTGAGTTTCTTATTGGCAGGCTATATTCACATTGAGTTTCTGATTGGCAGGTTCTTTCCGGGTGTAGCGAATGATCCTGCCCCGTCTACAGGCCCTATCAAGAGGCGCACTCAGTCCCTCAGCGCTCTTCCAAAAGATGGAGACAGAAAGGTGAGCTCTCTGCATGACTGTCTCTGGCTTTTATTTTCTTATCTGTGTTTCTCAGACCATTATCTATCACTCACATACAGTATGTGTCCCTCTCTCTGTGTGCCATTTGCTCAAACTAGATATTGCCATTATCTACAGATCGAGGATCAGATTACATGACCCCCAATCTCTATCGTACCATTAGTGGGATAAAAAATATCTGCCCCTGTATCAGTGGTTAGGGTCAAACTCGACCTACTCCCTGTGGCTCATCCCTTCCATGCACCCACTAACCATCTCTCTCTCTCTCTCTCTCTCTCTCTCTCTCTCTCTCTTTCTCTCTCTCTCTCTCTCTCTCTCAGAGGGAAAAGGACCACATCAGGCGGCCAATGAACGCGTTCATGATCTTCAGCAAGCGTCACCGGGCACTGGTGCACCAGAGGCACCCCAACCAGGACAACCGCACGGTCAGCAAGATCCTGGGCGAGTGGTGGTACGCCCTGGGGCCCAAAGAGAAGCAGAAGTACCACGACCTCGCCTTCCAGGTATATACCAATGATGTATATAAACTCTGGATGACTGACAGGGGGCACTGTATTGAAGCCACCACGGTCGTCTTGGTACTCCTCTAGTGCATTTATTAATGTCTACATGAATTTTTTGCACTTCTATTATATTACAGACACCCTAATGCATGCTTTTAAATTATATAACGTTAGCTAAATATAAAAATGTACATTTAAAAATATCAAAAAAACATTTTCCTTAAAAAAACATTTATAAGAGAGTTACAATGTTACTGTCCCCACGACAGCAAAATAAATACTTAAATACATGTTATTTTGTTCTTGAAACATTTAATTGAATTACTGTATCATTCCATTCATTCCTGTGGAGGACTGTTCCTACTGGGGAGTGCCAATATGGCCAACCGATGGCTTCAAATACTCTCAACATAGCATCATCAATCCAGGGTTTATACACATCATTGGTACATACACCATACAGAGCAAACAGATCTGGGGCCAGGCTATAATAATGATGTTAATATCAATAGATTGTATTGTTTATTGGGCTTTTCAATACACCCAAGGACTCTGAACCGGAGAATATTCGGTTTTCTTTCTGTCCTTCCTTCTATCCTTTTCATGTTATGACTCCTTGTGACTCCATTTTCCCCTCCCTCCCTCCCTCCCTCCCTCCCTCCCTCCCTCCCTCCCTCCCTCCCTCCCTCCCTCCCTCCCTCCCTCCCTCCCTCCCAGGTGAAGGAGGCTCACTTCAGGGCCCACCCAGACTGGAAGTGGTGCAACAAGGACAGGAGGAAGTCTATCTCCGAGGGCCGAGGGACCCCAGGGGCCAAAGAGGCACGCGAGAGGAGCATGTCGGAGAGCACAGGTCAGAGTGTGTGTGTGTGTGTGTGTGTGTTAGTGTTTATGTGTGTCTTTTCACTATAGGTGTGTTTGCATTTGTGTGTGTTTATTTATCATCTTAACATCTTATTTTACTTACATACTGTAGTAATGAGAGGACTGTAATGAAAAGTGTTGCCTACTTATTGGTATGTGTTTGTGCTCCACTCCTCTGAGGGTGTGTGTGGGTGGGTTTGTTTTTCCCTGTGCTTGTACAAGCTATTTTTAATCTTCTTGGTTGTGCGTAAATGTATGATTGTGTGCTTGTATGAGTGCATTTCCTATTTTGATAGGTCTTGTATGCAATGTACTCTATTGGCCTGTTTCCCGGATACTGGACTAGCTCAGTTGAGAATCTCAGTTGAAAGTGCTTTTTAGTCCAGCAGTACGCCTAATGTGTGTCCGGGAAACCAGCCCTGTTTAATGTGTATGTGATTTTACTAAGACTCTTTCTCCCCTCTCCTCCTCCATAGAGCTTGAGTCAGTGTCTCAGGGCATTGAGGTGAAGGGTGCGGCAGGCCCGGGCTGGCCTGGGGGCTCTGAGTGTCATGTGGGGGCCTACAGTGGCCATCTCCCTCGTCCCCGGGCCTTCTCCCAGAGTGCAGTACACAGCCTGGAGAGGAGGGAGCGGGTCAGAGATCTGGAGAAGGTACAGGACTGATATACTTAGTGGCATCAATTTTTCTTCCGTTCTGCCTGTTTTGTATGCCTTTTTCCAGTGCTTATCCTTTTGTTTTTCTTCTATTTTTCCATCTTTCTTCTCTCTCTGTTTAGTAATGGTTCTACAGTAACAGACTGCATAATATCCCAAAGCACCCACCTTCAATACCAATGTATAGCACCCACACCCAGGTGATGCACGGCGGCCATTGGAGGCGTGGAGCTAACTTCTAGCTCTGTATTTCTCTATCAGTTGTGTCGAGAAGGGGCCGGTTCGTTCCGCAGCCGCCCCCCTACTCTCTCCCTGGCACAGTGTGGGGCCAGCGAGGACGTGACCAGCGACGACGAGCGCATGGTTATCTGTGAGGAAGAGGGGGACGATGATGTCATGGGTGAGGTCACAGTCATATTTAGGGGGTGTTCGTAAATTCACTCTGCAGGGCCAGAGTGCGCTTTGTCAGATTGTCCGTTTGTAAATTCAGAGCGATACGCTCTCGGAGTGTTCCGAGCGCACACTGGACGCTCTGGCCGAGGGGTAGGGGTGATCTGATCGTTCTGACCTGTCAATGGCAGTCAAGCACCCAAGCTAACTGGCTAAAGTTGGCTAGATTGATAGCTACTTCCAGACACAAATGAGAGAACACCTCACTGACCATTTTACTCGCCCTAGCAGAGCTGGTTAGGCTGTTTTTATGTTATCTAGATCATTGGTGACTGTAACTGTGCTGCTGGCAACAATTGAATGAGGTTTATTTTCCAACGTTTACTGACACCGGCCATATTCAGCGGGTGTTGCACGTTCGAAAATTCATCAGTTATTCTGCACTCTGGCACACTCAGACGAGAGTGCTCTGAAATCGGAGTAGATAGCCAGAGTTATGTCACGAACGCACCCTTAGTGTGGTTACCATAGAATTAGGAATTCAATTTTTTTTAAAATAAAAGCAGGAAATGCATCACCTATGCCTCTACTGCCATTCATTCTAATTAGACTGGCTTGGATTTCTCCCTGACCAAAATGGCTGCCATTATCATCCCATTCTGGAACTTTGAGGGTTAATGACATAGCTCCTCTAGTAATTTATTAGGATCTCTATGGTGGCTACTCTGTGTGTCTACTGTTGTATTCATAGAAATAGATTTCATGTTCTGTTTCTATGGTCTTAATACTGTTCCTGTTCTATGGCTCCTCGATGTCTTGCACATGTAGTCTGTAGATGTTTTACGACAGGAATTATCTTATAGATAACTAATTTCCTCCTAGCTGTCTCATATTTGTCCGTTTTTAATGGCACATTCCCTATTGTTTTATTACTGTCTTTTCTGTCCTGTCGTGTCTGATTGTACCTATTGCATCCTTTTTTATTACCAGAGGACTCGTGCCCTGAGGGATCCATAGACCTTAAGTGTAAAGAGAGAGTGACTGACAGTGACGAGGATGAGCCGGATGGACAGGTACCCTACACGTTTAGCCATATAGCCTCTTTAACCTTAGATTTCACGGGTAACGGAACTGCCAAATGAAGTAGCATTGGTCTACTGAATTTGAACAGATATCTAATAGGTAGAAATTCGATTCCCACTGTTTCTTCTCATCCACGCTAAGATGGTGTGAGTCTGTTCCGTTTCATTCCTCCACCAGTTTAAATCCTGCATTGGTGCATTAAGAAACTTCATTCAGGAGGCGCCTTAGTTAACATTTCTCGTCGATCTCTCCCCCTCCAGCAAGCCTTCCAGCCAGTGGTCCGTTCCTCTCTCCCCTCCTCCACCAGCACCTCCCACTCCGACTCTCACTCCGACTCTACCAAGGGGAACACAGGGGGGAGCACCGGAGAGAGCTCTGAGAGGAAGAGAAAACGAGGGATGGAGGGAGGAGAAGAGGGAAGTGGAGAATCCAAAAGAGGAAGGGGTGGAGGGGGGCAGGTTCCCTCTAATTCCATCCCTGGATCAGCGCCCAAAACCTCGACCCCTGCTCTGGGTTATGGACTCACCCAGGTGCTCGGTGCAGTCCGGATGGCCCCCAACATGGTGAACAACATGGTATGCCCCATCACCAGCACGCCCATCCCCATCGCCAGCAAGCCAATGGAAGGCTCCATCGCCCTCAATGCCCTCCCTGGGGAGAAGAAAGACACGCTTCTGATTGGAGGTCCTGGAGCAGGAGGTGGGCCTTTCACAGCAGGGGGTGGGTACTTATCCTCGTCCTCTCCCAATCCCGTGAGTGTGGGGTCGGGGGGGCTGCAGGTCACCAGTCTAGTGTTGGGAGGAGCTTTCCCCAACCAGTCTATACAGCTCATTGCCCCACCTCAGCCTCTCTTAAACTCCACCCACAGCACCCTGCCACTCCCCCTCCCCCTGCTGCAGCCCCAGTTCCTTCCTGCCGCCTCTCTCACCCCCCCTGGCGGTGCCAAGCCTGGCCTCACCCAGGTGCATTACATCCTGCCCTCCCTGTCTTCTGTCAGTGACAACCCCAAGAGCCCCTCCCCCCAGCTGACCCAGCAGCCAACCGGCATCCGCACGCAGCCCTCCACTCCGCCCACACATGTCTCCCTGGCCAATGGAACACATTTGGGGGCAGGAGTGGGAATAAGATATGCCGCAGTGGGATGGGTCAGCCCTGAAGAAAGAGGTGAGAGAGAGGAGTGATTGGCTGACAGGGATGGAAAAGGGGAAGACCTATGGAATATCCCAAATTCATAGGTCTAAGTGTAACCTTCTATTTAGTCTAGCACTCACCTGTCAGTGAGAGATTCATTACCTTGACATTAGTTATCCTGTCAACACAGTCTTACCTAAACCAACATCTCTCTCAGATTACATGACCCCCAGTCTCTATCGTACCATTAGTGGGATAAAAAATATCTGCCCCTGTATCACACTCTCTCTCTCTCTCTCTCTCTCTCTCTCTCTCTCTCTCTCTCTCACACCAGTCCAAGCCCTGTCTCCAGTCTTGCAGAGCAAGATGTTGGTTCCCATGGCAACAGTGAGAACTGGCTCTACTCCTCCTCAGCCCAGCTCCCTGGTGGCTCCTCCTCTTCCTGTGCAAAATGGTGCTCTACCAGGAAACAAGGTAGTGATTATTACACACAAGCATTACATACAACATAACAGCAAATTGTAGATCTCTTTCCGAAAAAAGGCTTGAATATAGGTCAAATACATAGGCATACACTGTAATGATAATAGTATAGGTTTTAAACAAATACAACCTACAGGTATATTCACAAATGTGATGTTACTGCAGGAATAATGACTCCAAGCATGGGGACCACTAGCCTCTTGGTTGAACTGTTTATGTGTGTGTTATCCTGCACAGATTATCCAGATTGTCCCCATGCCGATGGTCCAGACAAATGTACACTCTGCTGGAGCAGTGCATCCTGGGAGTCCCTTCCCTGTATCCATGGCAACAGCCACTGTGATGACTCCGGGCATCACACCCCCTCAGACCATGTTGCTGACCTCGCCTCCAACAAGGTACTCACTTTAACCTACAAGAAACATCTGATTATACAGTATGCACACTGAACAAAAATATAAACGGAACATGTAAAGTGTTGGTCCCATGTTTCGTGAGCTGAAATAAAAGATCCCAGAAATGTTCCATGTGCACAAAAAGCAAATTTGTTTACATCCCTGTTAGTGAGCATTTCTCCTTTATCAAGATAATCCATCTACCTGAAAGGTGTGGCATATCAAGAAGTTGATTAAACAGCATGATCATTACACAGGTGCACCTTGTGTTGGGGAAAATAAAACGCCACTCTAAAATGTGCAGTTTTGTCACACAACACAATGCCACAGATGTCTAACTTTTGAGGGAGTGTGCAATTGGCATGCTGACTGCAGGAATGTCCACCAGAACTGTTGCCAGAGAATTTAATGTTAATTTCTCTACCATAAGCCGCCTCCAACGCCATTTTAGAGAATTTGGCAGTACGTCCAACCGGCCTCACAACCGCAGACCATGTGTATGGCGTCGTGTGGGTGAGCGGTTTGCTGATGTCAACGTTGTGAACAGAGTGCCCCATGGTGGCGACAGGGTTATGATATGGGCAGGCATAAGCTACGGACAACGAACACAATTTATTTTTATTGATGGCAATTTGAATGAGATACCTTGACGAGATCCTGGGGTCCATTGTCGTGCCATTAATCCGCCACAATCACCTCATGTTTGGGATGCTCTGGATCGGCGTGTACGACAGCATGTTCTAGTTCCCGTCAATATCCAGCAAATTCTCACAGCCATTGAAGAGGAGTGGGACAACATTCCACATGCCACAATCAACAGCCTGATCAACTCTATGCTAAGGAGATGTGTCGCACTGCATGGATTTCTGATCCATCTTTTTTTTAAGGTATCTGTGACCAACAGATGCAAATCTGTATTCCCAGTAATGTGAAATCCATAGATTAGGGCCTAATGAATTTATTTAAATGGACTGATTTCCTTATATGAACTGTATCTCAGTCAAATCTTTGAAATTGTTGCATGCTGCGTTTATATTTTTGTTCATTATATAGAGTACCAGTCAAAGGTTTGGACACACCTACACCTATTCTACATTGTAGAATAATAGCGAAAACATCAAATTATAAAATAACACATATGGAATCATGTAGTAACCAAAAAAGTAATAAACAAATCAAAATATATTTTAGATTTTAGATTCTTCAAAGTAGCCACCCTTTGCTTTGCATATTCTCTTAACCAGCTTCATAAGGAATGCTTTTCCAACAGTCTTGAAGGAGTTCCCACCAACTCATCCCAAACCATCTCAATTGGGTTGAGGTCGGGTGATTGTGGAGGCCAGGTCATCTGATGCAGCACTCCATCACTCTCCTTGGTCAAATAGCCCTTACACAGCTTGGAGGTGTGTTTTGGGTCATTGTCCTGTTGAAAAACAAATTATAGTCTCACTAAGCGCAAACCAGATGGGATCGCTGCAGAATGCTGTGGTAGCGATACTGGTTAAGTGTGCCTTGAGTTCTAAATAAATCACTGACAGTGTCACCAGCAAAGCAACCCCACACCATCACACATCCTCCTCCATGCTTCACGGTGGGAACCACACATGTGGAGATCATCTGTTCACCTACTCTGTGTCTCACAAAGACAAAAATCTCAAATTTGGACTCATCAGACCAAAGGACAAATTTCCACCGGTCTAATGTCCACTGCTCATGTTTCTTGGCCCAAGCAAGTCTCTTTTTCTTATTGGTCCTTTATTAGTGGTTTCTTTGCAGCAATTCGACCATGAAGGCCTGAGTCTCCTCTGAACAGTTGATGTTGAGATGTGTCTGTTACTTGAATTCTGTGAAGCATTTATTTGGGCTGCAATCTGAGGTGCAGTTAACTCTAATGAACTTATCCTCTGCAGCAGAGTTATGTCTGGGTCTTCCATTCCTGTGGCGGTCCTCATGAGAGCCAGTTTCATCATAGCGCTTGATGTTTTTTGCGACTGCACTTGAAGAAACTTGAAAAGTTCTTGACATTTTCTGGATGACTGACCTTCACGTCTTAAACTAATAATGGATTGTTGTTTGTCTTTGCTTATTTGAGCTGTTCTTGCCATAATATGGACTTGGTCTTTTACCAAATAGGGATATCTTCTGTATATCACCCCTACCTTGGCTCAAACGCATTAATAAGGAAAGAAAGGCACACCTGTTAATTTAAATGCATTCCTGGTAACTACCTCATGAAGCTGGTTGAGAGAATGCCAAGAGTGTGCAAAGCTGTCATCAAGGCAAAGGCTGGCTACTTTGAAAAATCTCAAATATAATATATATTTTGATTTGTTTAACACATTTTTTGGTTACTACATGATTCCATATGTGTTATTTCATAGTTTGGATGTCTTCACTATTATTCTACAATATAGAAAATAGTAAAAATAATTAAAAACCCTTGAATGAGTAGGTGTGTCCAAGCGTTTTATTGGTACTGTACGTCCGACTATTACTTTCGCATGGCATGTTTTAATGCCTCCGCAGACTTTTAGTTTATTGTGGCTGTTCTTTAGTCAATTGATCTTCATTAGAACAATGTGTTCATAACTGACCCTCCTGCTTTTTGGTTCTTCTTTACTCTAGGATCACTTATGTCCAATCAGGCATCGGAGTGGTCTCCACGGCAACAGTCCAGGCTCCCTCTCCAGGCCCCGCCTACCTGCCATCGTCCCTGACAACCCTGGGCTTCACCGCCATCACCCCAGCCGGCCAAGCCCTGGTGGACCCTCCGGTAGTGGGCCAACCGCCCTTGCTAGCCCCAGCCCTTTCCGCTGGAGCCCCAGAGACCGGACGTCAACCCCTCACCACCATTTACCCGGCCCAGAGTGTCACCCTGGCGCCAGATGTGGTTTCCATGACCTCCGTGCCCCCCAATTTGGCTCAAGAAGTGTCCGGCCAATCGTCACCCTCGGCTGTCAGCGTCCAGGGTTCAAAGGACGTGACCCGGTCACATGAAGAGGGAATGCCACACCTGACTGCAGAGATGGAGCACAAGCCACAGGTGGAGGGCCAGGCCCAAAGGAAGACAAAGACACAGATAAAGAAAGAGTGCATAAAGAAAGAGAAGACGACAGAGGATGTCGAGGCACATAGTAAACCCGGTGCTAACTCAATGGGTACGTCTAGCAGCAATATACCAACAGGTACGTCAAAACTAGTCCGCCTCCCCTCACTCTCACTCTGTACCTTTTTCACCTCCCCTTCTCCTCTCTCACCTCTATTTCTCCTTCCATCTTTCCTCTCCTCACTTCTCTGCCTCTTCTGCTATAGTTGCCTCTTTTATAACTAGCTATGCTACTATATACGCTATATATACAAAGGTATGTGCCACATACTACTGAGTTCCAAATTGCCTCTATAGCATACAATGGCATTCTAGACGATTCTGTGTTTCCAACTTTGTGGCAACAGTTTGGGGAAGGCCCTTTCCTTCCCCAAACTGTTGGTCCATACAGAAATGGTTTGTCGAGATCGGTGTGGAAGAACTTGACTGGCCTGCACAGAGCCTTGACCTCAACCCTATCAAACACCTTTTGGATGAATTGGAACGCCAACTGCGAGCAAGGCCTAATCGCCCAACATCAGTGCCCGACCTCACTAATGCTCTTGTGGCTGAAATGAAGCAATTCCCCACAGCAGTGTTCCAAAATCTAGAGGAAAGCCTTCCCAGAACAGTTATAACAGTAACCACTCCATATTAATGCCCATGATTTTGGAATCATGAGCCACTATCGTGTCTTTTCCTATAGGGAGTGAAGAAAATGGTGGTCGAGCCAGCCACCTGAAAGAAGAGAACAGGGACGATGCCAGAGATTATGCCAAAGAGAAACAGACAGACGTGGATGGAGAGAGAGAGAGGGGGATTAAGAAGGAGAGTGGGACGCCTGAACCAGAGGGGTCCAAGGAGACAGGTGATTGGCCCCATGAGGGCCACAACAAAGGTGACAGTGGCAACGGTGGCCCCAGCGAAGAGGTAAGTGACGACTCTATAGGTATTGCAAAAGCAATGCAAATCATTTGTTATTCGGGCTGCAAACGGTTATCGCGATGCAAACGATTATCAAGGACTGGTCTGTTTACTGATCCCTCATTATTTTCTCTCTCTCTCCAGACTAGACCGAGGGAACCTCCCCACCCTCCCACAGGACTGGACACTCCTCCGCGTCCCCCACAGACTGATAGGGACGCGCCCCCCTCAGCCAAGAAGACCAAATTCCGCCCCCCGCCACTCAAAAAGCCCTCCGACACCATTGACAAGTGAGTGACAGGGATTGGGGGAGGGGACAATACACGTTTACTGTCAATACAGTAACGTGTGTTGACAGTTGACAGTTATTCAAGAAGAATTTGTAGCCAGGAAATCAGTTGGTTGGAGCTTGGTGCTTACATCGCTAACGTTGAGGGTTCGATCCAGACCCGGTGCCAGGATAAAGTGACTAAGGGGTCAGTTGAAATCGGCGAGAGGGCTACATTTCTGGGGGTTCTTGCATTGGAATTATATTGAATAATTATACCACAATAAACATTAAGTGCAAATGCAGTGGCTCCAAGATCATTGAGTGCTTTTGAAGTGACGGTTTGAAATCTGTACCCTATCTCCGCTGCGCTGTATCAGCGTAAATCAGCGCATTTACATAAGTATTCAGACCCTTTACTTAGTACTTTGTTGAAGCACCTTTGGCAGCGATTACAGCCTTGAGTCTTGTTGGGTATGACACTACAAGCTTGGCACACCTGTATTTGGGGAGTTTCTCCCATTCTTCTCTGCAGATCCTTTCAAGCTCTGTCAGGTTGGATGGGGATCGTCGCTGCACAGCTATTTTCAGGTCTCTCCAGAGATTTTTGAATGGTTTCAAGTCCGGGCTCTGGCTGGGCCACTCAAGGACATTCAGAGACTTGTCCCGAAGCCACTCCTACGTTGTCTTGACTGTGTGCTTAGGGTCGTTGTCCTGTTTAAAGGTGAACCTTCACCCCAGTCTGATTTCCTGAGCTCTCTGGAGCAGGTTTTCATCAACGATCTCTCTGTACTTTGCTCCGTTCATCTATCCCTCAATCCTGACTAGTCTCCCAGTCCCTGCTGCTGAAAAACATCCCCACAGCATGATGCGCCACCGCCATGCTTCACCGAGGGATTGTGCCAGGTTTCGTGACACTTGGCATTCAGACCAAAGAGTTCAATCTTGGTTTCATCAGACCAGAGAATCTTGTTTCTCATGGTCAGAGTCATCTAGGTGCCTTTTGGCAAACTCCAAGCGGGCTGTGATATGACTTTTACTGAGGAGTGGCTTCCGTCTGGCCCCTCTACCATAAAGGCCTGACTGGTGGAGGGCTGCAGAGATGGCTATCCTCCTGGAAGTTTCTCCCATCTCCACAGAGGAACTCTGTTCCTCAGCTCTTTCAGAGTGGCCATCGGTTTCTTGGTCACCATGGCTTGGTTTTTGCTCTGACAGGTCAACTGTAGTACCTTATATAGACAGGTGTGTGCCTTTCCAAATCATGTCCAATCAATTGAATTTACCACAGGTGGACTCCAGTCAAGAAACATCTCAAGGATGATCAATGGAACATGATGCACCTGAGCTCAATTCAGAGTCTCATAGCAAAGGGTCTGAATACTTATGTAAATACTTTATTTTTTTAATCATAGCATAGCCCCAAGGCAGATGAACACTTTGCCCAGGCCCTAAACATTGTCCACTAACCTTTTGGTGATGCAGGGACTTTGTTGAAGCAGGTAAGGGAGCCTTCTCTTCCGAACGATGCGCAGTGGACACTGGGGTTGTCTTCAGACCACCCAGTAATGATGCCACACCCAGGAACATCTTGCGGTGCAGTAATGTTTTCTCCAAGCCCGGGGAATGGGTCAGAGAACACCCTCTCCTCTCCAGGCTCCGGAGAGAGCTCGTCATAATCATTTCAGTGTCAGTCAATGTCGGGATGAAAACCTCACACACCCATCATAGGGCAGTCACTCCTGCAGAGCACTCCCTATAGGAACAGAGGAGCAAGAAGGAGACAGTTTGGTATCCAACACGGCATCCTCACCAGGGTCCGACTGGTAAACTTGTCCCCGCCCTTATAAATCAAAATCAAATATTACAGGTGGAGCCGTATCACTTTATTCACTTAGCCTGACACAGAGATGAGAAACGTTTTTTCACGCTTTTTATGGAAACCCAAAGGAGTCATACGTTTTTTGTGATTTTTATGTAGGGACATAAAACTAAAACTGAGGAGCCGGGTACGGTTCGATCCTAACATGGGCCTCATAAAATCAAACTATATTTCAACTGTACAGGGTCCTGTCTGGGTCCTATTTCGAGGAGCGCTTTGCCGAGCTGCCAGAGTTCAGGCCAGAAGAGGTGCTGCCCTCTCCCACCCTCCAGAGTCTGGCCACCTCCCCCCGAGCCATACTGGGCAGCTACTGCAAGAAGAGGAGGAACTCCACAGGTGAGAGAGAGAGGGAGAGGCAGAGAGAGAGCATTCAAATGAAAATCTATTACAAATTTAGCCTGTCCACTAAACAAATTGAATCTCTAACATTCATGATATGATATAATTTATTGTCCCTGAAGGGTTTTGTCCCTGAAGGGACATTTTTACTTGCATAATATAATATCAGACACCTTCCTCATGTCAGGGAAGGCTGTGACTAGGTGGCAGTTCCACACGATTAAAGGGATACTTTGGGATTTTGGCAAAGCTAGCAGATACCCAGACTTCCAATCATTGTGCTAACGCCAGTTAGCAATTGCTCGCAAAACTACCTCTAACTTCCTTCATACTAGACACAGAGGCATAAAAATGGTATCCACGAGTTCATCTGACTGTGGGGAAGTAGATAAAGGGTCTACAGGCCAGCTCCAGTCCATCATTGCCGTCTCCCTTGTCTGCCTTTGTCTCCCCTGCTGTTAAGCAGTTTTATTGACAGGGGAACAAACTAATGTTTATATTTGTTCAGCCTGCATATAGGCACCATATAACGCCTCATGGATGGCATCAGCTAGAACTCTTGTGTTCAGTGCATGTGTGGGGAAGTGAGCAGGGAAGAGCAGGGAAGTGTAATGCCAATAATCTTCCCTGCTATCTTGGTCAATCTCAAGATTTGGGCTTTGAGCTGCACTGTCAGTTTTAGCCATATCTTGAAACAAGCAGGACTAGGCAGAGATCTGTCAAACAGGTTCCCTCCTCTTTCATCAATCACTCACCACCTCCTTTTCCTCTGTATCTTCTTCCTCCCCTCCTCTTTCTCTGGCTTCCTTGTCCTCCTCCCCTTCTTCTGTATCTTCCTCTCCTCTCCTCTTCCCCTCCCCTTCAGACCTGGACTTGTCTGCAGAGGACCCCAGCTCTCCCAGGAGGAAGACTGCAGCTCGGAGCCGTCTCTCCAGCTGCAGCTCGGAGCCCAACACGCCTAAGAGCGGCGCCAAGTGTGACGGGGACATCTTCACCTTCGTCAGAACTGGTACGTAGTGTGGATTGTACGACAGTCTGTCATAGGTAATGTGTTGCGTCCTAAATGGCACCCTATTCCCTTTTGATTCCCCCTCGTTACCTCCTCTTTTCTCTATTCTCATTCCTCACTTCTCTCAATCACCATCCTCAATCACCATCTTTTCCCCTCACTACTTCCCCTCTCTTCTCACCTCTCTGTCCTCTCGTTTATCCCTCTGTCCTGTCGTTTCTCTAGGTGCTGAGTCTGAGGATGTCTTGGGGGAGATGGACAGAGTGCCGTACTCCTCTCTCCGGAGGACTCTGGACCAGCGCAGGGCTCTCGTCATGCAGCTCTTCCAGGAACATGGCTTCTTCCCTTCAGGTAACCACCCGGCACCATCTGCTTCTCTCATTGGCTTATGTAGCAGAATTGTTTACTGTCATTTGGCACTTTGTATACTGGTTTTGTGGTTGAGCAAGACCAGATTACAACCAACTAGTCTCTGATACAACCAGGCGAATGCTGCACTGCAATTATTTTCCATCATCTCCTCCTCTGTCCCCCCATCTAGCCCAGGCCACTGCAGCCTTCCAGGTGCGCTACTCAGACACCTTTCCAACCAAGGTGTGTCTGCAGCTGAAGATCAGGGAAGTGAGACAGAAGATCATGCAGACAGCCACACCTGGAACCCCTGGAATCTCTGAGCCCTGCGGGTCAACAACAGGGGTCCTGGGGTCAACAGACTCCACCGGTAACGGCTCCTCAAATACCAACGCTCGAGATGGTACAGGGACGGAGCCCGGAGAAAGAGGGCGGAGTCCCGAGGAGCCCAGGAGTTTGGGCAAATTGTAGGAATGGAAAGAAAGAGAGGTGGAAAGAAGGAGGAGAGAGAGAGAGAGAGAGAGAGAGAGAGAGGAGAGAGAGAGAGAGAGAGAGAGAGAGAGAGAGAGGAGAGAGAGAGAGAGAGAGAGAGAGAGAGAGAGAGAGAGAGAGAGAGAGAGAGAGAGAGAGAGAGAGAGAGAGAGAGAGAGAGAGAGAGAGAGAGAGAGAGAGAGAGAGAGAGAGAGAGAGAGAGAGAGAGAGGTGGATGCGGATGCAGTTTGCAGCCCTCTGTTGCATTGACTTGACTTCCCTGTCTCCACTCCTCAGCACAGTGGTTGGGATGTATCCAATGTAACCTCCACTGAAATTCCACAGCCCTTCTATGCTGCATCAACAGACAGCACTGAAATGGACTCACACGGCACACACTTAGTCTTTCAGTCTACTCAACACTGGCCTGACCTAGCCATTGGCCTGCACAGTTTTTAGTGATTGTAAAAAGTGAGTCAAGCATGGATACCAATGGCTTCCGGAAAAGGGAGGCGGGACTCAGTGTGACCATTGACCAATCCCTGGCCCAATCAGTTATCACTGTCACAGACAGACTGAGTTCCTATTGGCTGGAGAGGATGTTGTAAATTGGGGTTTCCTCCCTTGTGGACGCCATTATGAGATAGGATATATATGTAAAGATTGAAGGGTGATGCGTGACAAAGCCACAAACTTAACAATGGTTGTCTGTAACCGAGCACAGAAAAAGGCTGAACGAGACGATAGTCCATTCATTGGTCAACTTGAGTGGAGGCTGCGGATTCCACCAAGGACACCGGAAGCAGATAATGTGACATGGCTCACTTGGCTCCCAAGTGACAGTTCACAAGCAAAAGTAGATTTTTAACCAACGTCTAGGAGTCACCCAGTGGATATGTTGTTTTATCTTGTATTGTTGCAGTGGAAATAACACGTTTTCTGTGGCCTGTTTTCTCTCTTGTGGCTCTCATTGGTGTTTCTCCTGCATAAACTTATATAAAAGGGGTTTAGAAACAGCCCACGTGACCCCTCTTCTAAATTTTACTTTGGGCCATTCCCCCTCTCCCATGACTTCTCAGTAGAGGGGGCAGGGAGTTTGTTTTTAAACGTTGAAATCAGGTGTTTGCACAATGTGTAGTCTTGTGACTGCAACTTAAATCAGGAAAGTATTGTTTTTAGAGATTGTTTCATAGAAATAACCTTGTTGTTCCATGTTGTCAATCCCCCCTCTTCCATTTGGAGCCCCTTTCCTTTCCCCCTTGCTCCCTCTCCCTGCCCCTCTATCAAAGTGTTGTTAGAAAGTGCCCTTAAGCACTGGTCCAGGGTCAGTTCTGTTATGTAGCTCAGGATGGTTCTGGTTACGGTTTAGTTCAGGGAAAGCAGATCCGAGACCAGCCCTGTAGGGCATTCTCTGGAGCCCTCTCTGCCACTTTATTTTTTCCTTATTAAATGGTGCAATACAATATTTGGAATGGGTGGGTTATGTGGGTCGGTGCCATAGATATTTACAGTACAGTCAGAAGACCCATTCTAATAACTATGGTATAAGAAGAATGATCTGAGATTGTTATATTTGAAGAGATAGAGCATAGCTAACTAACTAAAGTCAAAGAAATTCAAATAGCACTTTTTGCCTCTTCACTTGTTTTGGGAAGAGTTGGGGTAGTTATGGGTATACCTTTATTTCTCTGTATACAGTTGGATGTGTGAAAAAAAAAAAGATATATATTTCCATATGTGCATATAGATGATGTGTGTGTTTGCGCACATGCATGTATGGAATCGGCCACACCCGGATTCCTTCGCATACCATACAATAAGACATTATCAATCATATGTTCTTCACATATTCTAGAGGCAGTATTTTTACAGTCACCAGGACTATTATATGCCATCTTGACTGTTATATAATGAGATAGTCCAAGATCAAACAAATGGAATTTATCAAAGATTTGTTGAATCTTGCAAAGGTGAGGCCTGAAATGGTTCCATGAACATGCATGTGTGCACGCAAACACAGATATACATACACACACATGTATGCGTGTACACTGTATGAGTGTGCTTAAAATAAACTGTCCTTACTTTGGAAAAGGAATTTTAGAATGAGAGAGATGAGTGTTAGCTCATAAACAGGCATGTTGACCATGTGCAATATTTCTAAACAACAAAAAAAAAACTAAATATTAAAGACCTAACACAATATCCTTTGTCTTTGTTCTGAGTCAGATTAGTGAATGTGAGTGTGCTGTACAAATGACCCAAGATTCCAACGGAAGTACCCCTGTAAATTCTGTAATAACAAAGAACTACTTTATGCTATGTGAATGTAGACACCCCCATGTTTTGCCTAAAGGTGGGAGCGCGTACTGGTACTTGAAATTATGACTAGAAGAGATTCTGAATTCAGTGAACGTCAACCAGTGACTCCCCAACACAGTCAACTATGGTTGCTTCCACAAAGTGAAAACACCAGTATTTTGAGATTCTCTTTGTTGATTGATTTTCCATACATAAGTAGACATTTCACACCTGTCCCATCAGTCATGTTAAAGTGGGATTACCTGGAATTACCTGCAATTACAATGTCAAGATCCTTCCTGCCAAGGCAGGTGGAGATATGAACTCATAATCTCACGCTCGTTAATCCAAAACTTCAGTTGGTGTACCAGACCATTCAGAGATTTTGGACACTGTATTGAGGAGAGCATCAATATTATCTGGGTAACACTTTTTGCATCATCCATTAGTTTACATCAGGCACTACATTTGAGTCACTTTCCACCTCTGACAACATTGTTGTGAATTGTGTGCTTGCTTCAGAACCAGACACCTGGGTTTGAGGCCCGGTCAAGAACCCCCCCCCCCTGAATTTGCTACAATAGTGTCAGAAGTGGGAGGGCACTGCTGTGAAGCCAACAGAGGCATGTGAAGGGGCTTGAAAGAAAGATTATGGATTATTTTTAGGTGTGTGCTATACCGGACCTTTTAGACATCCCTACCCAATAGGGCGGCGCACAATTGGCCGAGCGTCATCAGAGTTTGGCCGGTGTAGGCCGTCATTGTAAATAAGAATATGTTCTTAACTGACTTGCCTAGTTAAATAAAGGTTAAGTAAATAGATAAAACTATTAAAACCTTAACCCCATTGAAATGTAAAACGGTTAAGGTTAGGTAATTGTATGGACGTCCCAAGGATCCCGAATTGCACTGGAATTCTTACTCTTTCTCTCCTCTAATATAAAACATCATGGGATTTGTCGTTTTCATGTCTGTTCTCCCTTTTGTACATACCAAATTTTTACAGTCATGGTAGAAATCAAGAAATCTCAGACGGAGCGCCACCTCTGGTGAAACTCAACGTTGTTATTTTAGTAGTGTAGTTCTATCGGTCTTTTCAAAGACAAGGAAGCAGCAGCCACGTCGAACTTCATTTCCCAGGAGGAAATGCAATCTGTCAGTTTTTATACGCTCTACGAGCTCAGACAGGCAGTGCAAGGGAGGAACCGTGTCAATTCTGTCTGTCTTTCAGTGATTATTGCATTTGCAGTCAAAACAGGCAAGATTTAAACTCAATTGGCTATAAATAGCGAATCCCTAGCCCCCCGCCCGCTACCCCTGCACAGAGATATGAGCGGCAGCGGGCGGCCCAGAACTAGCTCGTTTGCTGAGCCACAACTTGGTGTTTCCGGAGCCACTGCAGCATCCACTGGATCAGCCGCTGCCGTGGGGAGCAGCACAGGAAAGACCGGGGTCCCGCAGGCCTCGGGGAGCAGTTCGTCTGGATGCTCGAATTTAAAGCTGGCCAGTAAGTTTATTATGATGTATTTTGTGAAAAATATTGCCTTAGATGATTGAAAGACACGCAATGGAGTCCAGTGTCTAATGTAGCTAGTGTGGGCAGTTATGCACGATTGCCATGCCACGGCAAACATTGTTTTAACGTTAGTTTGAAAAAGCTAGTTAGCTAACTAGCTAGGTAGCTAACTGCATTGAATAGTAATCGTTGGCTAAACGGCTAAATTGTCCATTAGCAAGGTAGTTAACTTACTAACCAACACCAAAAAACAAGACATTCACGTTAGTTAACTAACTAGTTGACTTTAACTAGATAATTATCTAGGTCAGTTATATTAGCATGTTAACTAGTTAATGACCTCGCGGTACCGTAACTATCTAGCTAGCAAAATATAACTTAAGCAATGCAAACAACCTTAGCTACGTGTGCTAAGACATGCTAGCTAACTTGGAAGCAGTAGTTGTAGCAGCTAGCTAGCATCTAATATAGGTTTTAGGTGGCTAGTTACTAGCTAGATTACAAGGTGATTCGATATAGTTCACTAGCTAGTATAGCTACAGTATGTAGCTAGCTAACGTTAATTACACCGTTTGTACATGTTAACAAACAAACGAGTTAGTGATAGTTAGCTAGTTCAAACAACAATTTATTTAACTAACGAGTTAGCTAGCTACGTGGCACTACAAACAGGCTAACGTTAGCTGTCACAGAGTTGGTACGCTAAGGCTAGGTAGCCTAATTATTCGTTAACGGTTGACAACTAATCTACTAGTAGCCAGATAACTAGCTTTGCGTTTCCTACACAGATTAATGTTAAGAGCACTATTGTTCAAATTAGGTCGATAGTGGATACTTATCTATCCAGTACATAGCCCAGACAAGTAACCAGCCTTTAAAGAGCCCTACATTGACTGTTAACAGGTGATACCGAACTTGATACAAAGTGACGAAACATGTAACAACGAGCAAGCTGTATAATATATTATTAGGTAAGTCAACGAAGTAGCCTAGTAGATATACAAAAGAAAGATGACAAGCTGAAATACTTGCTTATATAGCACATCAACAACTTCCATGCATCCATTGCAAATGTTTTTGTTTCATAGAACATGGTTCCACTTTGTCCCTTGTAGTGCACATTGGAATTGGATGGCTTTATCCACCATGATGATCCATGTTTGGCATGCAGTTTATTATGTTGGCCGACTTTTCCCGGACCTTTCCCCCCTAACTAAAGGTCCTGAAGCTTCTGCGCCTGTGTGGATCACATTCTGCGCATGTTTATTTTTTGAACATCTACTTTAAGGGTGCATTCGTAAATTCAGAATAACAGTTAGTCACCAACGCTCTGAATAACATAAACTGCCTAACCAGCTCTGCTAGGGCAAGTAAAATGATCAGAGTGAGGTGTTCTCTCATTTGTGTCTGGAAGTAGCTAGTCAACGTTAGGCAGTAAGCTAGGGTGCTTGACTCCCTTTGTGAGGCCAGAACGCTCGGATCAAACCTACTTCACGGCCAGTGTGCGTGCACTCTGAGAGAGCGAAACGCTCTAAATGTATGAAAGCTCAGAGGGCACTCTGAACACACTCTGGCACCCAAAGCACGAACGCACCCAAAGAACACATTTTTGCACACCCAAAGAACATACTTGGGGAAGAGGAACAGTGCCTATACCTGCCTGTTTGGTTCATGCAATCCGATCACAGTTCCCCTCTGAGGAGTAATAAGGATTTTGAATATGATTTGTCTGATGGAAAGGTTTGGTGTGCTCATTCAGCCTACATTACATTTTGTTGTTAATCCTTCATCTATTTTATTCAGCCTACTGTAGTAAATTGTGTAATTAATAATAAAATGTCTATTACATCTTGAATTTCTCCATGCTAAATGTCTATGTAATTTCATTTATTCCACCACCACCAATTTGTTGCCTACAGTTGAAGTCGGAAGTTTACATACACCTTAGCCAAATACATTTACTCAGTTTTTCACAATTCCTGACATTTAATCCTAGTAATAATTCCCTGTTTTAGGTCAGTTAGGATCAGCACTTTATTTTAAGAATGTGAAATGAAGAATACTAGAGAGAATTATTTATTTCGGCTTTTATTTATTTCATCACATTCCCAGTGGGTCAGAAGATTACATACAGTCAATTAGTATTTGGTAGCATTGCCTTTAAATTGTTTAACTTGGGTCAAATGTTTCGGGTAGCCTTCCACAAGCTTCCCACAATAACTTTGCGGGAATTTTGGCCCATTCCTCCTGACAGAACTGGTGTAACTGAGTCAGGTTTGTAAGCCTCCTTGCTCGCACACGTTTTTTCAGTTCTGCCCACAACTTTTCTATAGGATTGAGGTCAGGGATTTGTAATGGCCACTCCAATACCTTGACTTTGTTGTCCTTAAGCTATTTTGCCAAAACTTTGGAAGTATGCTTGGGGTCATTGTCTATTTGGAAGACCCATTTGCGACCAAGCTTTTAACTTCCTGACTGACGTCTTGAGATGTTGCTTCAATATATCCACATAATTTCCCTTCCTCATGATGCCATCTATTTTGTGAAGTGCACCAGTCACTCCTGCAGCAAAGCACCCCCACAACATGATGCTGCCACCCCCGTGCTTCAGTTGGGATGGTGTTCTTCGGCTTGCAAGTCTCCCCCTTTTTCCTCCAAACATAACGATGCTCATTGTGGCCTAACAGTTCTATTTTTGTTTCATCAGACCAAAGGACATTTCTCCAAAAAGTACGATCTTTGTCCCCATGTGCAGATACAAACCGTAGTCTGCCTTTTTTTATGACGGGTTAGGAGCAGTGGCTTCTTCCTTGCTGAGTGTCTTTTCATGTCGATATAGGACTCGTTTTACTGTGGATTTAGATACTTTTGTACCTGTTTCCTCCAGCATCTTCACAAGGTCCTTTGCTGTTGTTCTGGTATTGATTTGCACTTTTCGCACCAAAGTACATTCATCTCAGTATGACGGCTGCGTGGTCCAATGGTGTTTATGCTTGCATACTATTGTTTGTACAGATGACCGTGGTAACTTCAGGTGGTGTTTGGAAATTGCTCCCAAGGATGAACCTGACTTGTGGAGGTCTACAATTTATTTTCGGAGGTCTTGCCTGATTTCTTTTGATTTTCCCATGATGTCGAGCAAAGAGGCACTGAGTTTGAAGGTATGCCTTGAAATACATCCACAGGTACACCTCCAATTGACTCAAATTATGTCAATTAGCCTATCAGAAGCTTCTAAAGCCATGACATTATTTTCTGGAATTTTCCAAGCTGTTTAAAGGCACAGTCAACTTAGTGTATGTAAACCTCTGACCCACTGGAATTGTGATATAGGGAATTATAAGTTAAATAATCTGTCTAACAGTTGTTGGAAGAATTACTTGTGTCATGCTCAAAGTAGATGTCCTAACCGACTTGCCAAAACTATAGTTTGTTAACATGAAATCTGTGTAGTGTTTGAAAAATGAGTTTTAATGACTTCAACCTAAGTGTATGTAAACTTCCCACTTCAACTGTATATAGTATATACAAAAGGCTGCCTCTATTGAGCTGTTATGTATGACATCTCTCCCGCACAGTGTGCACGAGAGCATCTTCTGTTCACACACATGGTGCATGCCAGGACAAGTTCATAGTTATTGTAAAGAACTAATGGTCCTTTGAAGACAACTGGGAACTCTGGGTAGGTATAAGGTAAAGGCATGACATCAATGTTCTTCAGGTCAGAAAGTCTGAGCTCTAGGAATTCCGAGTTGGTTTACCATTCAAAATGATTTTTCCAAGTCAGAGCTAGTTTTCTTTCACCCGAGTTCCTAGTTGTTTTGAACACTCGGAAGTCTGAGATTTCAGATTTCCCAGTTATTTGAATGCGGCATAAATTATAGTGGTTCCTTTCATGTGGTTATTGAACAGTAAGTTGCTTTCCATGTCACTGTTTATTGTATTTCTTCTGAGGCAGCACACCATTTTTCTCTTAGTTTAGATGTCTGTAATACCATTTATGTCAGCAGCTAAGTGTGTTCATTAGGTAATTAGCCATGTTGAAACCTACCTTAAACTAAATAAAGTATTATTTACTCCTGGTATTCTATTTTTGATTGGCATACTGTGATATAACTGAAAGAACATGCAACAGACACTTTTTTTTATTTGTGGATCACTGAATGTGATCCACAAATAATTGTTTATTATTTGATGATTGTTTATTCAATTGTATCTTGTCAAACAAACGCATGACATAAAGCATAGGCCAACGAGTGTGAAATGGTTTGAGGAATCCAAGGTCCAGTCATTAATGATTTTTGTATTTAAAAAAAAAAATAGATTAAAGGTCTTTTATGTTTAGAGCACAGAACCCATGTTTCAGCATAGAGCCTTGATCAGTTTGTAAAATAAAATAAAACACTTGTGCTTAGGTGTACAGTCAGGTAGAGGGCCCCCTAACATGCTGACCACACCGCTGGTGCGTGTGTGTCCGCAATCGCGCGCATGTTGATTTCTGTCCACCCACACCGGACGCGATCAGCACATGCAGGTTGAAATATCAAAATGAACTCTGAACCAGCTGTATTCATTTGGGGACAGGTCAAAAAGCATTAAATATTTATGGACATTTAGCTAGATAGCTTGCTGTTGCTAGCTAATATGTCCTAGGATGTAAACATTGTGTTGTGCATTTCAGGTAAAATAACAAGGTCCTCTACTCTGACAGTTAATCCACAGATATGAGTAAACAGAGTTTTTCTAGTAATCTACTCCTTCAGGCTTCTTCTTTGGGAGAGGCGGGACTTGCGTCGCAAATAAGAGAAGTTATATTTTAGCGCCTGGCTACGTAGACTCGCCCGAGCAGTGTGGGTGCAATGATTGAATAACATGTATGTGTACATTTATTTTGCAACACACAATGTCAGCATGGTAGGCAGTTGAGAGATAGAAAAGATAAGAAATGTGGGGTTAGCTGCTATAGTGTAGGCTGTAGCCTAGCTGGGGCTTAGTAGCTTCTAATGTACAAAACAATTACACAGTGAGAGAATTATGCATCTTAAGGTCAAAGCATTTTGGTGAAAGTTAATATTTTGAAAAGTTCATTCATGTAATCAATTCTGGGCTGATTTGTTCTAGACTAACTTTGAAATCATACTACATTGCTGCAGGAGTTTACAGTGTAAACAAAATTCATCCTCTACCATGGTAGTCTATTTAATTATTTTTGAATATTGTGTGCTGTATGGACAGCTGGGCTATAGAATTGCAGCAACTAGCGTGGACCTAGCTAATACTACTGCCGGCAACTAGCTGCTATAAGAAAGCAAATCTAGCTCTGTTTGATAACCTGATTTGGAACAAATCAGCTGGCATCCATCGTTAGTGCATTAAAGCTACCTACTGTACTGGAGCGCCCCGCCTCTCGCCTGTCCTAGCTTAAAAATGGACCAATAGAAGTATAAAGAGGGGTTGATGTAGGAACGCCCCGAATTGAATGCCGCAATTTGCACCCTTCTCGTATTGGTTGCCAGTCCATCAGTGTTCCCAATACTGTACCCTGAATAGTCAAATATGGAAAGTATTGCATTTGACTTCAGGTTATGGGTCTTTTCTTCAATTAGCATCCCGAGGCATTGAACTGTTCTTATACACATCAGGTGCTTCATAGCCACAAGCCATTGTCGCAACACTGATAATCGCTTGAGTGGTAGGTAGGGCTGACCCCATTTAGTCGATTGGTTGATAGGCTGTTGGGCAACAGATTTTTATTTTATTTATAAAAAAAAAAAAATAGTAGAGCAGTGGCAAATATATACAAAAAATGTATGGCACACGAGACACCTGTCTCAGTGGACTAATCCATTGCAGAGGCTCACCAGTCGTACATTTAGCCTACCATTACTTCACATCGTTTCTAATCTACAATGTTTGCTTGGTTATGGGAAATTCTGTTAATGCATTAATATATTTTTACAGTTACCGTTGTCATTGTAGGAGTGGACACGTTGTTTGCAGAGCACACAACCTAGGCTACACTTGTGAGAGTTTGGGTTTATTTCATTCCATTTACGAGATGTCAATTTATTCATTATCTTTTGCTCCTGTCAGTCTTGAGTAAGGACACACACCTGATTACGCGTAGAACTAGGCCTAGGCTACCTAGGCTGCCCGTAAATGTAGGCCTATAAATGGGCCCATTTGGGGATCTGATACCGTTTCTGATTGTCTTACCTCACCATCACTGTGGAGCTTCTCAAAGTAATTATTTCTTTGCCTCAAACAGCAAGTGAACTAAGTCTGTATTTACAGCCATTGAGAATGACAATAGTTCCTCAACGTAGCCTGTTTGAAAAATCTTTCCAGCTCTCTCCCTTTAGAAAAAAATGTTATCCTCTGATCTGGTGGAAACGTCAAGGCCTACCTGATTACTTCTTATCTCTTGCACAAATCGCTTACAGCTGTGTCTGTCCCGAGCTCACTGGCACAGGAAACTGAGGACCTATAATATTTTATACAAGTTTGCTAGCACGAGCTTCTGGCAGGACCAAGTTAATAGTTGATACAATGTTTCCTTGCAGACAGGCCATGCAGTAGCCTGTGATTTATCTGATATTTATTTTTATCAGGATATTTTCTACCTGCGGGCTGCAGTGTTTTATTTGTTGGATTTATTTAGGCTATTTTTTACATATTGGCAATGGCAATATAAGTTAGATTTGTATAATTTTGATTAACCTCATGACATTTATTTTGAGATATGAAGACTTTATTATAAATTAAATGAAACTGTTCCACGACAATATGCATTTGAAAATCATAACCGGCACGCAGATCAGTAGAAATGGTACGCTAACTTGGCACTCCAAATGGAAAAGCTTGCCGACCTCTGGTGTAGCCGACTACCGACAACTTTAGGAGCGTAACTGCAGATTGGCAGAATCTGCTACGGCCAGCTGCAGTGGGAGGAGGAGGAGTGTCGGGAACGGGTTTATTTTCATCTGGTTAGGCTATATTGATCTCCTTGCTCCCTTTTTTTGTAATTTGTCTTAATTTTGAATCACAGTGCTTAAAGCACCAGACAAGCTCCGTAGCCTACATAAAGCAGATTTGATTAAAACATAGACACACACTATCTATATATGTCAAAATACACAATCGATTGGTCGAAAGAGCAGACAACGGTCGACAAATATATATTTATTTTGCCAGGGACAGCCCTAGTGGTAGCGCATGGTAGTAGACTGTTTCTGTTCCGTCAAATTCATTACTACAGCCTGGGGCGATACAGTAAGACCCCCACCCCTTTATGCCTTGTTCTGTCGAAGCCATTTTGAGCTAGCTACTATCTAGGTTGCGGTCCAAACACTTAAAAGACACCCTGGCCTTATGCCCTTGGGGGAAATCCCCATCGCCATCTTGGAGGGCGGTCCAAATGATTAGCCAAGCAAGGGAAGATACACATGTAGAATTATAACCTATTAATTAGCAGAGATCAATCTTTGGAACTGGGATCTTAGAGGCTATGGCGCACAACGACAGATTAAAGCCGTTAACAAAGCTCAGAGGTAGCATGTCTTTTTTATTATCATTGTGGTGATAAACTGCGTGATGTGCTCGCTTCTTACCGGGTCACAGCTTCGCTTCAAGGTAGAAAATTTGGTGATTTTGTTTGTCCTGTGAAAATTGTTTCTTTATGCTTCAACCTCATGTGGTTTTGCATTGAAGTGGTAGACTTGTGGTACGCTAGCTTGACATTGCATGTTTTACATTTAATGTTTGTTTGGTTGTCAACGTGATCGAAATGCCTCCACACCTCGGTTTTCTTGCTTTTTTCCCGTTTTTTTTTTTTATCCTTTGAACTACCGTCATAAGTATTCGAATACTAACTTCATTTAGGGTATTCAAGTAGTTGTGCCCATCCCTACTATGCAGGCGAACGTTAGTTAGCTATCATACGGTAGACGTATATTAATAATGATATAGTTCATGTAAATAAAAATGCAATCATAATTGAATGTAGCACATATAAAGCACACACAAGCTACTGTTGGCTGAAAACACAATCATCGTGGGATAAACAAGTGATTAATATTCGGGCAAGTCTGGTCCATTTAAAAAAAATGATTTCCTCCCTTGCCCTGCAAGTGTTCACTTGTCAGACCTCATGATAAGTCATCAGAAGTGTCTACTTTGAGGGCTGAGGGGATAGGGTGTGTCTTAAGTGTTTGGACTGCAGCCCTAGACACGGTATCAGTGAGAAGTTACCATGCAGATGGCATCCGACAGTCTGAGAATTTATTTACATATTCCAGTTTTAGAAATTTAAGTAGTTGGAACAGGCTTGGTAATTGTATTAGGTTATTAAAATGACCCTTCAGAAATCATTTCAGTTCCACTAACAAACTGTATCATAGCCAACCTGTGTATTTTGCCTAGTAGCGGACGCACGCTGTTAAGTCTTTGTCACATGATAAATGCTGTGTTGTTTTTGTCTTACAGTAACTTCATACTCAGTGCTTGACTTGCTGAAAGAAGTGCAAGAGCTGTCTTTTTCGAAGTCTGTCCATTAGACTATGTTCGCCAAAATTGACAAATTTCAGGGATGTAAACAAGTCACATTTCGGATTAATTTGTCTTTTTGAATACAAAATAGGTGACCTACGTGGTTCGTGTAGATCCGATGAGAAGTTGGAGGGGGGGCTTTTGATCACTACTGTCTGTAAGCGAACGAGTGATGCGCGTTTGGAGCAATACTGTCTGTATCCAAGGCTCAGTCAACCGTTCACGTAACAGAATGCAGCACCCGACTGAAGAGAAGTTACAACCAATTTGCTAGTTACAGCTTTCTCTTTGGAAAGAGCGCGCTCTGAACAGCAGAGAGTAGAAAGGCAGTTGACCGGTTACAGCACCGCGTCCCCTGAACGATAACGTAGAGGTAGGTGAGAAGGTGATGAAGCATACTTAACGAGCTGTAACCGTCAAACAACTGGCATTTGGAAAGTTTGAGGCGAGGGAGAAAGTGTGGTCGAACAAGTATTATTAGCTTTAAGAATCTTGATAACGTTAGCTGGATCGCATTCTCCGTTAGCTATCCAGATAAATGTTGAGCAACATTATCCAACTTAATGGATCAAATAATTGAGTTTATGGTGTGAAAGCTACGCATTAGTTGCTTACTGGACCCTGGCAATCTGTGTAATGTTAACTAGCTAACGAACTAACTACTTTCTGTAAACTAATGTTTTCCCTCTACAGTATGTGGTTAATTTTAGAATGAGAGAATTAAGGGGAAAATGAGGCGTTGTTGTTAAACAAGTGGATTCATGGATGAAGTGGAGCTGGTGCTGGTGCCTGGCCTAAGCTGGACGCCGCTATGGAGGTAAAAGGAACACCACATACTTTCACTCTTTCTCAATCAAGAAGGGGTATGCCAGGTATACTCTCTGCCTGAAAGGGATCAATTATGCAAACAAAGGGTATCAAGCTCTGCTGGCACATTGTAGAACAGATGTCCACAGGCAGAATGTGTACAATGTAATAATGGGCAGTGCAGCCCAAAGATATTGCTTTTGTTGTGTTGAACTTGACACTAACACTTGAGTGTGAGTGAGGGGGGTTCATTAACTGATTATTACTCAGTTAATGTTATTTTTACACATGATCAATGTCTACTATAGTAACCAATATAATAGAGCAAAAATATAATGGCAGTTTGTTTCATTCTATTTCCCCAAGTGCAATATTACTTGTATATGGTCACAAGCCTTTTCTATATTTTTTTTGTCAAGACCTGAGTGTCATTTGCAGTAAAGTCTAGGAATCAAATAATATTGGATTGCTTTCTTTAAATTTTTTAGGTTCACATTAACCACTTTTTTGTGTGTGCAAAAATAACCAGACCACTTTTTTACGCTGCTGCTACTTTATCTATGCATAGTCACTCTACCTACATGTACATATTACCTCGACTAACCAGTTGACTCTGTACCGGTACCCCTGTATATAGCCTAAGGTCTACACCTGTTGTTTTCGGCACCTGACAAATAACATTTTGATTTGATTTTACACAGAGACTGATCATGTAGATCATATTCTTTGTTTAATTAGTTAACCTGCATTTCCCCTTAGCAGTTTGCATCCCTGCAAATTACATTATGCTATAGAGAATTCCTGAATATTCACTGTTAAGGGTTCATAAACATTTTTCATGACTTTTAACCAAATTGTCATGACTTAGTAGTATTATTATTATAGCCTACATGGAAAAAGTAAGCGTTATTGACACTGGAAGGCTGCTGTGCCTGATCCCATGTAGGCCTGCCGTTGTGCCCTTAGATCAAGGCACTTAACCCAAAAGAAGTAGAACTGCAATGTTAGTCACGTTGTCAACATGTGGTCAACCCTCCATCTGGAGAACTCCTGGGTGTGCAGGCTTGGCTTTTGATCTGGCCCTGAAACACACAAGTCTGCTCAAGGTCCTGTTGAGGCGCTGTTGTTTAGGCTACGATGTGAAAAATACAGTAGCTATCAGGGAGGTTGTTTGCCAACCTTGATATAAAATATTGCAACATTACAACCAAATACTTTTGTCTTTAAGTGTTCCCTTATCCATTTGAACCCTGATTCATTGAATAAGTTAGGTTACTTCAATGCAAGGTATCTAACTAGACATGTTTTATGTCTGTCTCTATCTGTCAAGAACAAATTCTTATTTACAACGACGGCCTACCTACAGGGTCAGCCCCTGGAGCAAATTAGGGTTAAGTGCCTTGCTCAAGGACACAGACAGGTTTTTCACCTTGTCGGCTGGGGTAATTGAACCAGCGACCTTTTCGGTTACTGGCCTAAGGCTCTAACCGCTTGGCTACCTGCCGCTCGGTTAGAGCCGATCGATCGCAGGCGACAGGTAGCCTAGCGATTAGAGCCTTACTTTATCTTCAGTCCAAGGAAAAAAGGCTGCAGCCATTCTGTATTATGTTTGATGAAAATTGGAGCTCAAACCTCATGGTAGAAGTCAATCTTGGTGAAACATTGAGCGAAGATATGGCCAGCAGGACATGCTGATGCTTTTGAAATGGTGAAGTGGCATTCCAAAAGTGAACAGGTCTGCTTTTTTGTCAAGGTAGTTAATGCTTCATGTGGGACCTTGACACCTGTGAAGTAATTTATACAATTTCTGTGGTTTGGATTTGACACTGACACTAGCAAGAAGATGGGCTACTAGTCTAGCCATGGATTGCATTTCACACATTTTGTCTCAGATCTCTGGTATCTATGGAGCAGGTTTGTAGGTCCATAAGTTCAACCATTTCTTTAAAAACAACTAATTTCTGCATGTCCAGATGTATCAATTCCACACCCTCACTTGTCGATCTGAAGGAACACACTGTATCATGTTTCATCACCGTGTTGGTGTGCGCACAATCATTTGTTTGTGGGAGGCTGTATGATATGAGCAGAGTTACATGTTGTCTGTCCCGGGCACGCATGTTGATTTTGTCCATCCACACCAGACGAGATCCAGACACACAGGTTGAAATATCAAAACGAACTCTGAACCAACTATGTAAATTTGGGGACAGGTCGAAACACATTAGCCATTTATCTAGCTAGCTTGCTGTTGCTAGCTAATTTTTCCTAGGATGTAAACACTGGGTTGTTATTTTACTTGAAATGCACAAGGTCCTTTTATCTGGATCTTTGTAGAAGTTTTGACCCATTTTGAGTCACACACAATCGTGTGTTCTCTACTCCAACATTTAATCCACAGATAAAAGGGGAAACTAATCATTTCTAGTAATCTCTCCTCCTTCGGTAGTAGTCCTCCTTCTGTGGATTTTATATGTCGGTTGGCAACCAACTTTAAGGTGCATTACCACCACCGACTGGAGTGTGGACCTCAGTTCATCTTTCAATCACCCGTGTGGGTAAATGCTCCTAAAAACCAACGTAGAGATGGGAGAAGCAGGACTTGCAGCCTGTCAGGCGTCAAATAGAACCAAGTTCTATTTTAGCGCCTGGCTACACAGACACTCGCAAGCAGTTTAGAAGAAATGATTGAATGACATGTACAGTGGGGAGAACAAGTATTTGATACACTGCCGGTTTTGCAGGTTTTCCTACTTACAAAGCATGTAGAAGTCTGTAATTTTTATCATAGGTACTCTTCAACTGTGAGTGACGGAATCTAAAACAAAAATCCATAAAATCACATTGTATGATTTAAGTAATTCATTTGCATTTTAATGCATGACATAAGTATTTGATACATCAGAAAAGCAGAACTTAATATTTGGTACAGAAACCTTTGTTTGCAATTACAGAGATCATACGTTTCCTGTAGTTCTTGACCAGGTTTGCACACACTGCAGCAGGGATTTTGGCCCTCTCCTCCATACAGATCCTTCAGGTTTCGGGGCTGTCGCTGGGCAATACGGACTTTCAGCTCCCTCTATTGGGTTCAGGTCTGGAGACTGGCTAGGCCACTCCAGGACCTTGAGATGCTTCTTACGGAGCCACTCCTTAGTTGCCCTGGCTGTGTGTTTCAGGTCGTTGTCATGCTGGAAGACCCAGCCACGACCCATCTTCAATGCTCTGACTGAGGGAAGGAGGTTGTTGGCCAAGATCTCGCGATACATGGCCCCATCCATCCTCCCCTCAATACGGTGCAGTCGTCCTGTCCCCTTTGCAGAAAAGCATCCCCAAAGAATGATGTTTCCACCTCCATGCTTCACGGTTGGGATGGTGTTCTTGGGGTTGTACTCATCCTTCTTCCTCCAAACACGGCGAGTGGAGTTTAGACCAAAAAGCTCTATTTTTGTCTCATCAGACCACATGACCTTCTCCCATTCATCCTCTGGATCATCCAGATGGTCATTGCCAAATTCAGACGGGCCTGGACATGCGCTGGCTTGAGCAGGGGGACCTTGCGTGCGCTGCAGGATTTTAATCCATGACGTCGTAGTGTTACTAATGGTTTTCTTTGAGACTGTGGTCCCAGCTCTCTTCAGGTCATTGACCAGGTCCTGCTGTGTAGTTCTGGGCTGATCCCTCACCTTCCTAATGATCATTGATGCCCCACGAGGTGAGATCTTACATGGTGCCCCAGACCGAGGGAGATTGACCGTCATCTTGAACATCTTCCATTTTCTAATAATTACGCCAACAGTTGTGTGAGTGTGTGGACAGGTGTCTTTTATACAGGTAACGAGTTCAAACAGGTGCAGTTAATACAGGTAATGAGTGGAGAACAGGAGGGCTTCTTAAAGAAAAACTAACAGGTCTGTGAGAGCCGGAATTCTTACTGGTTGGTAGGTGATCAAATACTTATGTCATGCAATAAAATGCAAATTAATTATTTAAAAATCATACTATGTGATTTTCTGGATTTTGGTTTTAGATTCCGTCTCTCACAGTTGAAGTGTACCTATGATAAAAATGACAGATCTCTACATGCTTTGTAAGTAGGAAAACTTGCAAAATCAGCAGTGTATCAAATACTTGTTCTCCCCACTAAGTGTACATTTTATTTTTCAACGCGAGCGGTGTGGTCAGCATGTTAGAGCAGGGTCATTCTCAGTGCAAAGTGCTATGGTCTCCAGTTCCCTATTCTGTCCTCATACAGGAAATGCACCTCACATGAAGTAGTCCTGCCTCAGAGAACTCTCTGACCCAGGCCACCAAACACTTGTTTGATTTCAAGTGTAATAGATGAGATCGATGATGGGCCTATTGGATGATCGCAAGTCTTGTGTTCCTTACGTCAAATGATGTTCAAAGGATCACAAAATTTTGATTTTGTAGTAAAGCATGCATTTGGCTCGTCTTCCGACAAGCCAGGCATCTACTGTGGTGGTTACACAACCACGAGGTAGTTAATAACTCGAGCTCTGGATTGTGTTCAATAGGACATTGGCGCAACACATTTTGCAACGGCAAACAAATCTTATAGGACAAGTCTTCACTCAGTTTTCAAATGTTTTCTCCTTACTTAACATGACCCTGTAGGGCTATATTTCTATGCTGAACAATTGTTTACTCTGCTTGCTGCTTTTCCTATGTAAAGGCCAATTATCATTTTAACTAATTGCAGTTAATGCCATAAGTAGAAGTCACGAGCGTAGAACGCGGTGATGTTAACCACTACACCACCTTAGGCCAAAAACGTCAATGCACTTGTTTACGTCACAATGTTAGACTAGGTCACTAATATGACCCACATTAGGCATACATTCGTTCAAAAGACCATGGTTCCTGATACAGTAACTGTAGAAATTAACCATATATTAGAAACCATGTCCTTGGTCATGTTCATTATGTCACACCGTAGTAAAACAACAGTTCAGATGATAGGCCCACCTCCTGGTTTTGGGATGTTTTCTTCCATTTCATACCTACTGAACACAACCTTGATCTCTCCATTTCAAATCTGAAAAGACAACTGTTTATTTGACACGACTCCTCGTTTCCCAGGGGAGAGTGGGAAGGTGACTACGGTGGTGGCCACATCTGGGCAGGGTCCCGACCGCCCACAGGAGGTGTCCTACACGGACGTCAAGGTGATCGGGAATGGCTCCTTCGGCGTGGTGTACCAGGCCCGCCTCATCGACAGCCAGGAGATGGTGGCCATCAAGAAGGTTCTGCAGGATAAGAGGTTCAAGGTATGGAGATCATTCTCTTGGAGACATACAGCCATGTGTCACCCAGAGTCACAATTGTTTATTTTTCCAAGCTTAGCACAATTTATAGAAAGCATTTTTTTTTTATGGCCAGTAACGTTGAGCCTGCATTGGAGGTCTTTGCAATAGAAAATGTTGTTGTGATACTAAATTGTCTTCGTTACATCATGAGACTATCATAATAGTGATGATTAAGATCCATTTTTGGATTGGTTTCGTAAATTCCCAGTAATGTTATGAGTAGCATACATGTTTTTCTGAATACAGGACACACCTTCACAATTTTACAAGGAACCTTTCCATATTACTTTGTGTGAGAAAATTATTGTTTTTAGTTGACAGACGTGCACTTATTTGAAAAAAAAACCTGTATCACGCGCATTGTAAAGATCAATGCACTTACAGGTCAATCAGAAACCCTTGACATTTCGTACTGTTACATTCCAAAGCTGTTCTTTGTTTAATACCTTTCCTATGCAGAACCGAGAGCTACAGATCATGCGAAAGTTGGACCACTGCAATATCGTGAGGCTCCGCTACTTCTTCTACTCTAGTGGTGAAAAGGTAGGTTGCCATCCATTGGTTTTGGCACCCCTTAATGCAGAAATGAAAATGCTGAGCAGCTGAACTGTGGTGTTTCCTCTTTATATGAGTCATTCTTCCCACTACAAAGTTGATTACATTTGTAAAGAGCTTTTTCATTGTACAAAAATAATCTCAGAACATATCGAGTTATGACGAGTGTAGTCATATAGTGATTTTCAGTTCTCTTCCCCCTATACAGAAGGATGAGGTGTATCTCAACCTGGTGCTGGACTTTGTCCCGGAGACCGTGTACAGGGTGGCCCGGCATTTCAACAAGGCCAAAAGCATAATTCCTATAATTTACATCAAGGTAAACTCCCTCTCCTTCACTTTCTCTTTGTTTTTTTTGTTTTTTTAACTCTCCCAGACAGACTTGGTATTGACACAGAATGACCCCCTCTTATTGATATGTTTATGGTTCTAATTGGTCTACGTCGGCCATTTTGTCTCATCTCAGGTGTACATGTACCAGCTGTTTCGCAGCCTGGCCTATATCCATTCCCAGGGTGTCTGCCACCGAGACATCAAACCCCAGAACCTGCTGGTGGACCCTGAAACGGCCATCCTAAAGCTCTGTGACTTTGGGAGGTAAGCTGGTCAGATATTTCCCTCCACACAATGTGTTAATATACTGTTATTCCAATATGACTGACTGGTACCTACAGTTGAAGTCGGAAGTTCACAATTCCTGACATTTAATCCTTGTAAAAATTCTCTCTTAGGTCAGTTAGGATCACCACTTTATTTTAAGAATGTGAAATGTCAGAATAATAGTAGTGATTTATTTCAGCTTTTATTTCTTTCATCACATTCCCAGTGGGTCAGAAGATTACATACACTCAATTAGTATTTGGTAGCATTGCCTTTATATTGTTTAACTTGGGTCAAACATTTCGGGTAGCCTTCAACAAGCTTCTCACATTAAGTTGAGTGAATTTTGGCCCATTCCTCCTGACAGAACTGGTGTAACTGAGTCAGGTTTGTAGGCCTCCTTGCTCGCACACGCTTTTCAGTTCTGCCTACAAATGTTCTATAGGATTGAGGTCAGGGCTTTGTGATGGCCACTCCAATACCTTGACTTTGTTGTCCTTAAGCCATATTCCCAGAACTTTGGAAGTGTGCTTGGGGTCATTGTCCATTTGGAAGACCCATTTGCGACCAAGCTTTAACTTCCTGACTGATGTCTTGAGATGTTGCTTCAATATATCCACATAATTTTCCTTCCTCATGATGCCATCTATTTTGTGAAGTGCACCAGTCCCTCCTGCAGCAAAGCACTCCCACAACATGATGCTGCCACCCCCGTGCTTCACGGTTGGGATGGTGTTCTTTGGCTTGCAAGCCTCCCCCTTTTTCCTCCAAACATAACGATGGTCATTATGGCCATACAGTTTTATTTTTGTTTCATCAGACCAGAGGATATTTCTCCAAAAAGTACGATCTTTGTCCCCATGTGCCGGTGCAAACCGTAGTGGCTTTTTTATGGCGGTTTTGGAGCAGTGGCTTCTTCCTTGCTGAGCGGTGTCGATATAGGACTCGTTTTACTGTGGATATAGATACTTTTTGTACCTGTTTCCAACATCTTCATAAGGTCCTTTTCTGTTCTGGGATTGATTTGCACTTTTTGCAAAAGTTCGTTCATCTCTGAGACAGAACGCGTCTCCTTCCTGAGCGGTATGACGGCTATGTGGTCCCATGGTGTTTATACTTGCGTACTATTGTTTGTACAGCTGAACGTGGTACGTCAGGCCTTTGAAAATTGCTCCCAAGGATGAACCAGACTTGTGGAGGTCTACAATTTATTGGCTTTTGATTTTCACATTATGTCAAGCAAAGAGGCACTGAGTTTGAAGTTAGACCTTGAAATACATCCACAAGTATACCTCCGATTGACTCAAATTATGTCAGTTAGCCTGTCAGAAGCTTAATGACATCATTTTCTGGAATTTCCCAAGCTGTTTAAAGGCACAGTCAACTTAGTGTATATAAACTTCTGACCCACTGGAATTGTGATATAGGGAATCACAAGTGAAATAATCTGTCTGTTAATAATTGTTGGAAGAATAACTTGTCATTCACAAAGTAGATTTCCTAACCGACTTGCCAAAACTATAGTTTGTTAAACTGTAGTATTGAAATAAATCTGGGTCCTATGTGTTCTGACTGAATGTGTTGAATAAATGGGCTCAACCAGACACAATGTGAAATGGATATATGCCCTCCCTTGAATGGGGCTATGTAACACTGATCCAGTTTTATCCTTAGTTACAATCGCCTACTCACACCCTTTTCATTGTGTGTTTTGCCCATAGTACATCCATTTGTTAGTGTAGACAGACGCAGGGCTGCTTTCTATAAAAAGTATACACTGAGCTTCTTAATTGTAAATCAATATGTATTAATCTCACTTAAGTATAAATCTCACTGAGATATTTACTTCAGCATATTTTTTTTATTTTTTTATTTACACTGAGACGTGGGAGCCCCACCCCTGGTTTCGGTTTATCAAGGGCTGTATACCATAGTTTCCACTAAACGTCAATGAGTAGTGTGGTCTCAAGGAGGCGCCAGAGAGTCAGGTATCATCCCATACCATATGGTTAGACCTGCATGGCTAAGTGTTAGCCTCTACTGCTTATCATACCAGTGACAACTGTTGCAGTGGTTAGAGATGGAAGTATTGTAAGAACACTGTATTATCATAACCTAGACTCAGCTTAGAAGACTGTATTAGATTTATTTTACAATACTGTATTAGTCTAACCCAGCAGTTCCCTCAATCATTGTAATGTGGTTAACCTTAAAAATCTAAATGAAAATTATTCAAATCTAAAAATAAAAAATCCTTAGATCTTGGTTGTTATAATTGAATCATTCTGTGAATGGGCAATACTACCGGCGCAATTGATATGGTGAAAACAATGTGTGGGGAGACAAACTCACATCAATACCTAACTTTCAGGAAACTCTTGACTGAACCACTCAAACTCCCCACGTTTTGCTCTCCAAATGGACGTCAACTGTGAGGGCTGCGATGCATGTACTTGTAGGGAGATTCTATTCACCGGGACGTGATTATCGAGGGGGATTGATAGAAAGATTTTTTGAAATGTGAGAGGAACTGTTGTAATTTGCAATGGATGTAAAAAGACTGACTGTCTGTGTAATGAAAAGAAAATGGGTCTCTTTGACTATGAACAGACATACTTGGGAAACTGAACCAACTGAAAGCAAGCATGCAGGGGAAATACATAAAAAATCTACAGATGCGTCACCAAATCAGTGAAATCCGTTTGACTGTGATCCTGGCTTAGTTGACATGCCAGTAAGTGAAATTTAACAGCTGATCGAGCTGTCATGTGACCGAATGCTGCAGACAATGCATTCACGGGTCACTGTGGAGGGGTTTTGGTTCCTGACTCAATAGTGTGTCTCCCTCCGAGCATTAAAACTCACGGGACGCTGATTCAGCGCTCTCGTCTGCATTAAAAACAAATATTGATCCAGGTTGGAGGTGACAGCAGAGATTAGGTGTGTACTGTCGACCACGCCTCTTGACTTTGAGAAGCGCCGATGCGACATGCATCAAGCACACCCATCTCATTGGTGGTGGTGAGAAGAGACATTTGTAATTGACTGTCATAGCCCCACATTACAAGTATGTGATGGTGAGTTGAGAATACAATCAGAAATACTGTTAGAATGTTTTGCAATTGACTGCCGTAGCCCCAATTAATTGTTGAGGTCGCAAGAGTTTTCAGATATCAAATTGGGTTCGTGGGCCATAAAGGTTTGGGAACCCCCGTTCTAACCTTTAACCTCTGCGGTTTACCCCTACCTGCAGTGCTAAGCAGCTGATTCGTGGGGAGCCCAACGTGTCGTACATCTGCTCGCGGTACTACCGTGCCCCAGAGCTCATCTTCGGCGCCACAGACTACACGGCCAACATCGACATCTGGTCGGCAGGCTGTGTGCTGGCCGAACTGCTGCTGGGACAGCCCATCTTCCCTGGGGACAGCGGAGTGGACCAGCTAGTGGAGATTATCAAGGTGAGGAAATAGGAAGAGGGTGTGTTTGTATATGGTTTCTACTAGAGGGACAAAATACCTGACATTCTGATTACATACCAGCATTAGCAGGACATTTGGCTTATGAGGATTGTGTGTGTGTGGTGGGGGAAAGTTATATAATAATCAATGATGTGGAGAGAAACAAAATTCTAACCATTGTACACTACTAACTGTATACTTGTATGTCTGCTACTCAGGTTTTGGGAACACCGACACGGGAACAGATCCGAGAAATGAACCCCAACTACACAGAGTTCAAATTCCCCCAGATCAAAGCGCATCCCTGGACAAAGGTAAATGGTTATTATATATATTTTTTTAATGTAAACTTTATTATATTTTTGGTTTTCAAGTAATGTCTTTAAAAAAAAAATTTGAAACTGCTTCATGTTGTGTGGGTGTGTACTTGTACCTCCTCTCGCAGGTATTTAAGCCTCGCACCCCTCCAGAGGCCATCGCCCTGTGCTCGCGCCTGCTGGAGTACACCCCGGTAACGCGCTTCTCGCCCCTGGAGGCCTGCGCTCACGCCTTCTTCGACGAGCTGCGCCAGCCCAACACCAGGCTGCCTAGCGGCCGAGAGCTGCCCCTGCTCTTCAACTACAGCACCACCGGTCAGTACACCTCGTTTCGTTGACACTGCTCTGTTCAACACCGGACCTTTCTGTGACCCGGAAGTGGTTGATTCCGTTTAAATTCAGAGAATCAACTGAATCTCCAATTCAAGAATTTAAATGGACCTGACCCCAACTTTGTTTTGCGACCTATGCATATATTCTGCACCTACTTTTAGGATATCTACAATATGAAGTTTAGAGTATATTTGTTTTCCATGTGTATTGTAGTATAGTTATGTGTTGGAATGTTTACAATTGTAATATTTTGACCCAATTGTTTTAACACTATGACCTTGATCTTACCACACAGTCTTATAAAACTAATGCTATTTCCTATCGCTTGCTTTTTCTCTCCCATCCTTCCAGAGCTGTCAATCCAGCCCCAACTGAACTCCACCCTCATTCCTCCTCATGCCCGCACACAGACTGCTTCATCTGGTATGAATCCCCCCTCTCCAATCATAGTCATTGGCTACCCATGTCACTTCAGTGGCTAGAGTAGCTGTCAATCATTAATTCCCATATCTGCACCTAGTGTCATGAAACTAGGTTCGGTGAAACTAGGTAGAGCTCTAGGCTAAATCCAAATGGATAGTAAAATGAAGGCTGCTTTTACAAATGACAAAAAGAGTATCATGTTTCTGGTCATGGTGACTTTCCTGTATAAGACAGCAGCCAGCCTGAGAACCACACCTGTTGGTTCCTTTTTGCATTGTAAGCATTTGTAGTCTATAGGAGGTCCTCGAGCTGGAAACCTGGAAAAGGTTTTCTGATCAGTTTTAGTGGAAGTCTTACTACATCCTCTTACTACAATTAGCTGTGTAATTGCTTATGTTTACAGTGTATTCTTGACAAGCAAAATCAATGTATTATATCCACTCAATATACCTAACACTATCTCTCTACCACTTCCCTCTCTCTCTTCCTCTCTTTCCTCTATCCCTCTGTAGATGGCTCTGGGTTAGACGGCTCCTCTCAGCACAGCTCAGTACCCGGATTACTAAACAGCACCTGAAACGTCGCTGCAACGTCCCTGCAAACCCTCTGTTTGTCTGCCAGCCCGAACACACACACACACCTCGGTCTGCCAGCCCGAACACACACACACACCTCGGTCTGCCAACACACACACCTCTGTCTGCCAGCCCGAACACACACTCACACACACCTCGGTCTGCCAACACACACACTATTGCTTCTTTCTTCCTCGCTGCTTGTTATTTTCCCCCATTGGTTACAAACATACCTTTTTGTACTGTACATACATTGAACAAACCATTCATAGCGTAAGATGATATCATTAGCTGACAAGGTAGTTTTGTTATATTAAATTGAAACTCTGAACAGCACCACAGGCTGAGAGTTGGAGACATACACACTTTCTCATGTACTGACACCTTAAGTGTTATCTCACTCCCTCGCTGCATCTCCTTTGGCCCAGCTTTCCCCCTCTTTCTCTCTCTGCCTGTTTATAACCCTCACGTTCCTGCTTTTGGGGGTGGCATTTGACGCTCCAGTAAGTGGGGCAGGTCATCTTTATAATACTCCTTTTTTTTTTTTTTTTTTGATGTTTTGTTTTCTTTTTATTCTGTTTTATTTATTTGACTGAACCTCATGAAGGGTTCTGCCACCACACACAAAGTAAACAGGGGTTTGTCTCTAAAAGCCAATTGGGGTGTTTCCCAGTTAGAATAATTTGGTCGCATTGTAGACAAATGGGGAAAAATGGTGCTGGTTGCAAGATGGAGGGATGAAGAGGCTGTGTTTTTTAAAATACTTTTTATTAATTATATTTTTTTTTACAAATATGAAATGACAGCTGCTTTTTTGTTTTACTTGTAAATGTATTTATTTTTTTAATTTGCTCTGGAAAAGGCACTGTGAATTTTTACATTGAACGGAGAGTGCAAGTTATAATTGGTAGCCATACTTGCTAGCAATTTTCCATTATATGTGTGTGTGTTGAGGACCTAAAGGAAACGTTTTGACAGATGCTAAGGGTGAAGGATGCTGGTGTTCGTGTGTGGAGACTTAGAGATCCATGATTCACATCTCTGTAGCAGCATCTCTCCAAACTGAGCCCCCCTTTACTGTGCATGGGAAGACAATGAAATACAGGAATCAAGGTCCTATGGATGATTGACTGCTGTGGTAGTCAAATGTCACCTTCCTATTGGCTTCAATGTATGGCATAAAAAAAAATATATATAATGTTCTGGTTAATTTGGTGCTTGTTTTCCATTCATAGAACTCCTGATTTGTAAGAGGGACCTTTCTGAAAGTATATACACACCATGCTGTGTTTAAGATATCATTCAAATTTGCAGTGAATGAAGTGGACTTTCGCAGCATACGAATCTTTGTCAGTGTGGCACCCATCTCGAGGACAAAGGGTTTATCAAATATGGGTTCAGCCATATGGACATAAATATATACTATGGAGTAGTTGACTCTAGTTTGGACTTTGAATCAGACCATGATCCCAGTTACTTTCTATAAATTCTCAGAAATGTGTGTGTGTGAAGACGTGTAATCTGTTACTGGTGTAGAACGGTGGATAGCAAGTTCATAGTAGTCCTACAGGCTTGTACTTTTGTTGTGTGCTTGTGGGAGTTAATGAGAATAAGTGAGAAATTGAAGGGTGAGGTAATAGCTGAGTTTTTGTTTGATGTGTGTTCATGTGAATAATCGTACCCTCCAATCCAAACTGCACCGTAAAAAAAAAAAAAAGCCAGTGTTGTAGGTTTAGATCAGTTCTCAGCAATGACCACTTGAAAGCTTTCTAGTGCAAGCATCTTATGCTATTGTACAACCTCTGCCACCCCCTTGTATGAACAATCCTCATTGATTTAAATAACTAATTTTCCCTTCCTTTATCTCTTGGAAGCCATCTACTTCCTATCCCGGAGTCCTAACTGATTTGCTTGAAATGTAGCATATTTCTTTGGATTCCTTTTGCTTCCCGCCCCTAACCCATGACCCTCCCTAGTCTGATTGCACACCTGTAAATATCACCCACTTTTTTTCCCCCCATTTTCCTCTCCTTATTTTCATAACAATGTTGTTTATTTTCAGTTACCTGTTGAAAGCCGTCCGTGACTGACTGGTTTTTATTTCCATTCAATAGTCTGTAAATACAATTTGTTTTCAATGTCCTGATCCCAAAAAATCGTACAGCTTTTTTTTTTCTCCTTGTTTGTTGACGTCTCTCTCTCCGTCTCTTTCTGGTTGTGCGCCCCCATCACCATACGATTGAACTGTGTCTCGTTGCTTTATTTATTACTCACGTGGTGTTCTCTCGTGTAGGGAGAGGTTGAGGCACCCAACTGTTTCGTGGGCATTATGTCAAATGTACTGTACTTGGCACCCAAACGTTGGTATTTTAAAAAATGTTACTTTTTTTGAATGGGGATAGTGTTTGGTTCAAGATTTATTCAGACTCTGTGGTACGATTCCAACAAAATAATTTCCAGGTTCACATATGTACTGACCTTTGACAGGGAAATTGGAGTGTGGGCTGTTTTACGTTTACCAGTCAACTATTCGGCCAATTCACTGCCCCCATTCATTACAATGGGTACCTAATAAGAGATTTCAAGTGTGTGAAAGTGCCATGTTGGGATGCAGAGGAGCCATAATACCTTTTTACCCAGTGTAATGTGAAGGGTAAACCTGAGGATGGCGACACAAGGTCGGTCGACGCAGCCAGCCTCCCGCCCTTGATGATGCCTAAGCCCATCACGGACAATTCCGCCCTTCTGCTTTCAAAATGACAGCCATGGACAAAATGCAGTGACTGCAGTACGAGCCAGTTATCAATCCCCTTCCCTTCTGTGTGTGCTTCCGTGAGCAGGTGTGGAAGTGTTGATGTACCTGCCTAATTGCTGGTTTCATATCTAAATCTCAGCTTATCCTATAAGTACCATGTGTAAATGTAAAGCCAACCCAAGGAAGGTCACTTTTCTTTTTTTTTCTTTTTATAGTTCTGTGACGTTGATCAGTCATGTTCATTCCAATCCTGTTTTCAACTGGTGTGTTTTTGGGATGAGTGAGGAGAGTGAAGGAGGGAGAGAACCAAACTGTTTGTCTGTATTAAATGGTCTCATTTAATAAAGTGGAAAATAGGTCTGAAAAATCAAATCTGGCTGTTTTATTTTTCTGCATTAATATACTTATTTTTATTATTTTTTAAATGGTAAAGCCTGTGGTGAAATGTGTGTTAGCCCCACTCCCCCTACAAGTCCCCTATCAGTTGGACATTGCTTTCTGAGGAATAGATCAGTCATTCCTCTTATCTGTTAATCAAGAGAACACAATCAAATGGGACTCTTAAACAGCATCTTTGATGATACAACAGTAGGAATACAAGGATATAGCATCTATAGAAAATACAGGAATGTCTGAGGGAGGTGTTTCTGTATATATTCAGAGCCATATTTTTGTAAAGCTCAGAGGATTGCATGACAAATGAAGTAGAAGTTCTGTGGTTGCAGGTTCACCTGCCTCATTTGAAGGCTCTTCTTTTAGGGTGCTGCTATAGGCCACCAAACACAAACTGTCAGCATCTGGAGAATGTGTGTGTGTGATGTTGGATAATTCTCAGAAAAATTATTGTAGACCACAAGTCTGGTTCATCCTTGGGAGCAATTTCCAAACACCTGAAGGTACCACGTTCATCTATACAAACAATAGTACGCTAGTATAAACACCATGGGACCACGCAGCCGTCATACCGCTCAGGAAGGAGACGCGTTCGTGTCTCCTAGAGATGAACATACTTTGGCGTGGAAAGTGCAAATCAATCCCAGAACAACAGCAAAGGACCTTGTGAAGCTGCTGGAGGAAACGGGTACAAAAGTATCTATATCTACAGTAAAACGAGTCCTATATCGACATACACTGAAAGGCCGCTCAGCAAGGAAGAAGCCACTGCTCCAAAACCGCCATAAAAAGCCAGACTACGGTTTGCAACTGCACATGGGGACAAAGATTGTACTTTTTGGAAAAATGTCCTCTGGTCTGATGAAACAAAAATAGAACTGTTTGGCCGTAATGACCATCGTTATGTTTGGAGGAAAAAGGGGGAGGCTTGCAAGCCGAAGAACATCCCAACCGTGAAGCACGGGGGTGGCAGCATCATGTTGTATGTGGCTATATTGAAGCAACATCTCAAGACGTCAGGAAGTTAAAGCTTGGTCGCAAATGGGTCCTGCAAATGGACAATGACCCCAAGCATACTTTCAAACTTGTGGCAAAATTGCCTAAGGACAACAAAGTCAAGGTATTGGAGTGGCCATCACAAAGCCCTGACCTCAATCCTATAGAACATTTGTGGGCAG
The DNA here is from genome assembly GCA_023634145.1 of Thymallus thymallus. Lineage (NCBI taxonomy): Eukaryota > Metazoa > Chordata > Actinopteri > Salmoniformes > Salmonidae > Thymallus > Thymallus thymallus. The sequence continues at coordinate 10,762,215 of CM042396.1, read as the reverse complement.
AACTGAAAAGCGTGTGCGAGCAAGGAGGCCTACAAACCTGACTCAGTTACCCCAGTTCTGTCAGGAGGAATGGGCCAGAATTCACCCAACTTATTGTGGGAAGCTTGTGGAAGGCTAACCGAAACGTTTGACCCAAGTTAAACAACATAAAGGCAATGCTACCAAATACTAATTGAGTGTATGTAAACTTCTGACCTACTGGGAATGTGATGAAAGAAATAAAAGCTGAAATAAATCATTCTCTCTACTATTATTCTGACATTTCACAATAAGACAGGGAATTTTTACTAGGATTAAATGTCAGGAATTGTGAAAAAGTGAGTTTAAATGTATTTGGCTAAGGTGTATGTAAACTTCTGACTACAAGTGTATGAATATGTACATTATATGCTGTAAGAATATTGTGTAAATTGTATTTTTGTTGGCTCTGTTTTTTCCAATGTAACTTACTTATTTAGAATGTAATGTGATATATTATGTTATTGTCTATAACTTCTGTACTTGGTCATGTATTTTTATGTTTTATGTGGACCCCAGGAAGTGTAGCTACTGCATGTGCTGTAATTACTAGGGATTCTAATAAACTAAACAATGACTGACTGATGATGAGCTCATCAACTCATCGATGAGCTCATCAAATCATGGACACCAATGGTAAAGACTTCTCTGAAGCTTTCAGCAAGTTAAACCCAACACAATAATAGCTTGCATAGCAAAAAATTATTACTCACAAAGGAAATAATCGTTCTTCTCGTGGTCTGTTTATTGACACATCACACACACAACACAATCACTCAAGACAGGGTGTGATTTCCTGTCACACATTGTGTATGAGGCCAGCCTTAAGGCAAACATGACAATGTGAGTATTTGTTCATTTTAAGGAAGTGCTTTACCATATAAGTTCAAATGTGTATTTACTTGTTAATTAAGGCACCTCACCTTCCACATAGGCAGTAACATGAGGCACGTATCCACAAGTCATTTCAAGCGACTTAGTGCTGCTTTCTCATTCTGCTGTTCCATGACTCATATTATAGAAATAACATGGCAACAAATGCTACAGCAAGTGATTCAAATGATCCTTTCAATTAAATAGAGGGTGTCTTTTGTTAAAAAGGACACTTACTTGAATGTGCTACGAGATTTGATTACACAAAACCCTCAAAGTTAATAGGGTGCCATAATACCTAGCTAGCTATCTACATGGGATGCTCTATCAACCGAATAAGCCAACTTCGGAGCCAATAAAGAAATAAGTACATAAATCATGTGTGTAAATCAAAATTCTAAATTGAATTGGATTTCTCACCTGGTTTGTTGCGCCATTTTTGGAGAAGGGTCTATCAGAGGACAGCAGATTTTTCGTGTAGTGACAATCGAGTGGGTGTGTCATGTAATGATGTAATGCCAATGGGCGTTCCTTGTAGTTACTGCAGTCTGCAGTAACTATTTCTGGAGCTGAGCAGAATCTTCAGAACTTACTAGTAATTCACTCTCCAACCGGTAAGTCCTTTACACAGTAAATAATCCATTTACATTGCTGTTATTTTCTTTTTTTCAGTGAATTCTGGTTGTTTCTGGCATTATTTTCCTCTGACTGTCTATCTAGTATTTACATACCCATGGCGATGTTAACCATTTCTCTGCTGTCTTTGGTCTGAGTGGTGCAGCAGGCAAGACACACAGCAAACCAAGAATATAGACTTGATTATTACTTCACAATGTAAACAATTATTGCATTTTTTTGTTGTTTATGTGATAAGGCCCCCCCTTTACTTTATTTGTGTCAGGTCTTATGATGCTGGAGAAAAGCACAACCCCTTGTCTTGATAAGTGTGTGCATTTACCAAGTCTGCACCTGGTTTGAATTTGGCCAGTACTATAGTACCTTTTTCACACTACTGAGCCAAGCCAGACTGCAATGGGCTGGCCTGGTTACAAATTCATAATAATTGCTAGAACTGTGCTGGAAAAGACAATGTGAAAAGAAAATGTCAGAGCCAGTATAGCTTGGATCAGCAAATGGTATAGAACTAATGGAATTGTCCCATGAACATTGCAAAGGCAGCTTTGATTTAATGTGTTTTCTTGTCTGTAACTATATACTCAATAGTAGACTGTGAGCAGGCTTTGCATCCGGGTTAGTGTAACATATGAGAAAATATATGTCAGTAGATTAATATGCAGTACTACTAGGTAGACACCCACCACTGGAAGATGGCTCTACTTAGCAAAATAAGTAGTGTGTGGGGGCAGTTGTTTGCCATGACTGGTCCAATTTAATTCCTGTCTGTCTGTCCTTCCAGGACTTAAGGGGTCAGAAAGCAAAAGCCAATGCCCCACAGGCTGGTTCCAGTTCGGTTCACGCTGCTTCATGTTTGTCAACAATGCAAGGACATAGCAGAGGTAAAATAATGTATTCAAAACGCTTCCATCTGGATTTATAGCACTGAGACTGCACTGGTGAAGATGGTAAATGACCTTTTCATGGTGTCAGACCAAGGCTCTGCATCTGTCCTCGTGCTCCTAGACCTTAGTGCTGCTTTTGACACCATCGATCACCACATTCTTTTGGAGATGTTGGAAACCCAAATTGGTCTACACGGACAAGTTCTTGCCTGGTTTAGATCTATCTGTCGGAAAGATATCACTTTGTCTCTGTGGATGGTTTCTCCTCTGACAAATCAATTGTAAGTTTCAGTGTTCTTCAATGTTCCGTTTTAGGACCACTATTGTTTTCACTATATATTCTACCTCTTGGTGATGTAATTCGCAAACAATGTCAACTTTCAATGCTATGCGGACGACACACAGCTGTACATTTCGATGAAACATGGTGAAGCCCCAAAATTGCCTACCCTGGAAGCCTGTGTTTCAGACACAAGGAAGTGGATAGCGACAAATGTTTTACTTTTAAACTCGGACAAAACAGAGATGCTAGTTGTAGGTCCCAAGAAACAAATAGATCTGGTGTTGGATCTGACAATTAATCTTGATGGTTGTGCAGTCGTCTCAAATAAAACTGTGAAGGACCTCTGCGTTACTCTGGACCCTGATCTCTCTTTTGACGAACATATCAAGAATATTTCAAGGACAGCTTTTTTCCATCTTCGTAACATTGCAAAAATCTGAAACCTTTTGTCCAAAAATGATGCAGAAAAGCTAATCCATGCTTTTGTACCTTCTACATTAGACTACTGAAATGCTCTACTCTCCGGCTACCCAGCTAATGCACTAAATACACTTCAGTTAGTGCTAAACACATGGCTGCTAGAAAAATATCATATGTATCATATTACTAGAATCATATTACTATTGCTAGAATCTCTACACTGTCTTCCTGTTAATTCTAGGGTTGATTTCAAGGTTTTACTGCTAACCTGCAAAGCATTGCATGGGCTTGCTCCTACCTATCTCTCCGATTTGGTCCTGCCGTACATACCTACATGAACACTATGGTTACAAGATGCAGGCCTCCTTATTGTCCCTAGAATTAAACAGCTGGAGGCAGGGCTTTCTCATATAGAGCTCCATTGTTATGGAATGGTCTGCCTATCCATGTGAGAGATTCAGACTCAGTCTTGACCTTTAAGTCTTTACTGAAGACTCACCTCTTCAGTATGTCCTGTGATTGAGTGTAGTCTGGCCCAGGGGTACGAAGGTGAACGGCAAGGCACTGGAGCGACAAACCACCCTTGCCTTCTCTGCCTGGCTGGCTCCCCTCTCTCCGTTGGGATTCTCTGCCTCTGACCCTTTTACGGGGGCTGTCACTGGCTTACTAGTGCTATTCCATGCCGTCCCTAGGAGGGGTGAGTCACTGACGTGATCTTCCTATCCAGTTTTGCGCCCACCCGGGCTCGTGCAGTGGGCTATACTCTGCCCTGTCTCAGGGTAGTAAGTTGGTGGTCTGTTGATATCCCTCTAGTGGTGTTGGGTCTTACCTGCTGCACGACTCGGAGCAAAGGCAGCACAGAGCATCAGAGATATGGTCAACATTGCCATGGTGATGATGGGGCTTCTGAAAACAAGACCTATAAGATTAAAATACATTACTGAGAAAAATAATGCTAGAACCAATCAGAAAGAACTGAAAAAGAGCTCAAAACAGCAGAGTGTGTGGGGGGGGGGAGTAAGTTCGGCAGGTTCTGTTCAGTTGGAGAAAGAAGAGCACTTTTATACTGTTAGCTCACATGGCCACAAGGAAACAATAAGCCATTTATTTATTTTTTAAAGTCACACTGTTTATTTTTGGCATGTTTTTCCCTGCACCATAGATTATGTTTATTGGTGCCGTTAAATATTGTAGCTAAAACGTGAGCCCTTGATTTGTTATTTTGGAATTGTTCCTCGCTGTCTGCCAGATCATGACCGAATATCAATAAAGATTAAAACAAGCACTTCATCTTTAGTCCTCTGTGTCTTTGATCGTTATGAAACTAGGTTGAATTGCAATATCCAATCAAGAGCTGCCTAAATCATATTACACAGCGTCATGTTTGGGAGGTCTAAAACTAATGAATTAGCTTTAGGGATTATATGTGGGTTGAATAGGAATGCATACACGGATACATCATGTGCATAGTTTGTGTTGTTCGATACAGGTCAGTTGAATGGAGATATACACAGAATCATGTGCATAGTTTATGGACGTGTATGTGTGGGTGTTTTCAGGAATCCTGTCACCTGACGAAAGATACAGTGCTTGTTTTGATCTTTGTCAAGGGCTGACGTTTTAGCTACAATCTTTAATTATACCAATTATTGTAGATTTTTATTTCCTTGCTGTCTGCCAGATTATTATTGAATGGTCAAAACAAGCACTTTGTCTTTAGTCAGCTGACAGAATTGCTTACAACACCCACACATTCACATCCATAAACTATGCACATGATGTGTTTAGTGTCGCAACACAAGACAAAACCAAACATTCAACCTATTCAACCGTGCCTATTTCTACTTATAATAATTATTAGAATAGTAAGTAACACATACTACCCACTTACCTAACGACACACATGTCCATAATGCACACAATTCTGTATGATGTAATGTAGACCTACAATAGGCTTCAGTTTAGTGGACTTACAGTATGTGCTCTTCTGGTACATTGGTAACCCAGGTTTGAACCCGTTAGTCAGGCCAAAGAATTCAATCTTGGTTTCATCAGACCAGAGAATCTTGTTTCTCATGGTGAGAGTCTTTAGGTGCCTTTTGGCAAACTCCAAGCGGGCTGATATGTGCCTTTTACTGAGGAGTTGCTTCAGTCTGGGCACTCTACCATAAAGGCCTGATTGGTGGAGTGCTGCAAAGATGGATGTCCTTCTGGAAGGTTCTCCCATCTCCACAGAGGAACTCTGGAGCTCTGTCAGTGACCATTAGGTTCTTGGTCACCTTCCTGACCAAGGCCCTTCTCTCCTGATCACTAAGTTTGGCCAGCTCTAGGAAAAGTCTTGGTGGTTCCAAACCTTCTGTTTTTCATATTTAATACATTTGCAAACATTTCTAAAAAACTGTTTTTGCTTTGTAATTATAGGGCATTGTGTGTAGATTGATGAGGATATTGTTTTATTTTATACATTTTAGAATAAGGCTGTAACGTAACAAAATGTGGAAAAAGGGTAGGAGTCTGAATACTTTCTGAATGCACTGCATGTCTGTTTGAAGTCTATGCAAATAGATTATATACGTTTTTTTTTTTTTTACTAGGCAAGTCAGTAAGAACAAATTATTATTTACAATGACGTCCTACCCCGGCCAAACCCTCCCCTAACCCAGACAACGCTGGGCCAGTTGTGCGCCGCCCCATGGGACTCCAGATCACAGCCAGTTGTGACACAGCCCAGGATCAAACCAGGGTCTGTAGTGACACCTCTAGCATTGAGCTGCTGTGCCTTAGACCGTTGCCCCTCTCGGGAGCCCATGGTTAGGCATTTTCAACACACAAATGTTTCCTTAAAAGACTAGAAGAGAAGTAGTCAATCTTTCTCAACCCTCAACCATGAAAGACTATCATGCATTTTGTTGATGTTAGTTATGTGTGTGCAGTTACTGGCAAGGCATGCTGCTTTGTTTTGAGCCAGCTGCAGCTTTGCTGGGTGTTTATTTGCTGCACCTGACCATATTACCAGACAGTAAGATAGGACAAGATCAAAACCTGAACAACTAGCATATTTTTATAACAGACATACCTCTCCCCATTTTCACAAAACCTTTGTCAATATGACTTGACCATGATAACTGACCATGCAATGTTACTCCTAGGAGTTCAGCTTCTTCAACTTGTTCATTGGTCACACCCTTTATGCACAACTCCAGTTGAGATTTAGGTCTAAGAGAAATGCTTTGAAGCAAGTACAATGCTTTTTGAGACCAATTCATTGTTAACTACCCATTCAGACTTGAACTCCTCGCTAAGATTCTCAGTGAGTTCACTGGCTGTAGGTGATGATGTGTAGAGTGTGCAATCATCCGCATACTCATTTGAGCGTCTTGTAAATCATTTAAAAAAAATAAGCTTCCATTAAAGAATACTCTCTGAGTTCTATTGGATAAATACTAAACAAATAAACAAATTATGATCAATAACATAAAAGGTGCACTGAAATCTATCTTAGCCCAGTTAAGAGCGGGCCAGTAACTGAAAGGTTGCTGGATTGAATCCCCGAGCTGACTAGATGAAAAATCTGTCGATATACCCTTGAGTAAGGCACTTAACCCTAATTGCTCTTGTAAGTCACTGTGGATAAGAGCGTCTGCTAAATGACGTAAATGTATCTTATTATCGACTTGTGCAGTATAAGTTGAGTACCCTTCCCTATATGCATGCTGAAAGTCAGTAGGTAACTTGTTCTTTAAAAAATAGCATTGTATTTGTTCAAACACAATTATCTCCATCATTAAAGATAAACCGCAAACTGATAAATCAAAGGGTGATTTACTACTTTTAGGAACTGGAATTACTTTAACTTCCTTCCTCGTCTGTGAACACACACTCCTTTAGGCTTTGGTTAAAGACATGGCAAATAGGGGTATCAATACAGTCTAATACCACTAGTTTCCAATAGTTTCAATAGTTTCCCAGCTAGGTTGTCTAACCTGGTGGCTTATCATTATTGATGGATAACAATCATTTTTTCCTCCTCTTGCACACAAACTTAACCAAGATGATCAAGTATATGAGCTTGTGTGTGTGTGCATACATTTGTGTGTGTGTGTGTGTGTGTAATAAATCAAATAAAATTGTATTTGTCACACGCACTGAATACAACACGTGTAGACCTTACCATGAAATTCTTACTTACAAGCCATTAACCAACAATGCAGTTCAAGAAAGAGTTAAGAAAATATTTACTAAATAAACTAAAGTAAAACCAAATGTACAAAAATAAATAATACAGGGGGTACCGGTACTGAGTCAATGTGCGGGGGTACAGGTTAGTCGAGGTAATTTGAACAAGTAGGTAGGGACAAACAGCGAGTAGCAGCAGTGTAAAAACAAAGGGGTGGTCAATGTAAATAGTCCGGGTGGCCATTGATGAATTGTTCAGCGGTCTTATGGCTTGGGGGTAGAAGCTGTTAAGGAGCCTTTTGGTCCTAGACTTAGCAGAGAGAATAGTCTATGACTTGGGTGACTGGAGTCTTTGCCAATTTTTTGGGCCTTCCTCTGACACCGCCTAGTATATAGGTCCTGGATGGCAGGAAGCTTGGCCCCAGTGATGCACTGGGCCGTACGCACTACCCTCTGTAGCGCCTTACGGTCAGATGCTGAGGAATTGACATACCAGGCAGTGATGCAACCAGTCAGGATGCTCTCGATGGTGCAGCTGTAGACATTTTTGAGGATCTGGGGACCCATGCCAAATCTTTTCAGCCTCCTTAGGGGGAAAAGGTGTTGTAGTGCCCTCTTCACGTCTATCTTGGTGTGTTTGGACCATGATAGTTTGTTGGGGATGTGGACACCAAGGAACTTGAAACTCTCGACCCGCTCCACTACAGCCCGTTGATGTTAATGAGGGCCTGTTAAGGCCCTCCTTTTCCTGTAGTCCACGATCAGCTCCTTTGTCGTGCTCACATTGAGGAAGAGGTTGTTGTCCTGGCACCACACTGCCAGGTCTCTGACTTCCTCTTTATAGGCATCTCATCATTGTTGGTGATCAGGCATAACACTGTTGTGTCGTCAGCAAACTTAATGATGATGTTGGAATCGTGTTTGGCCACGCAGTCGTGGGTGAACAGGGAGTATAAAAATATATATATATAAAGATAATCATAACTGGCATGCAGATAGGTAGAAATGGTAGGATAAATTGCTTCCCCAAATTTGAAACTCACAAGCTGTCTACGGTCTTTGTTATAGATAGATAGATAGATAGATACTTTATTGATCCCTCGAGAATGCAACATTTCTTTGTCGCATTAACAAAAACGCATTAACAAAAACGCATTAACAAAATTCAACTGATTTGTTCTGGCACAGGCCCTGCTACCTCCAACAGCACTGCAAGGCTTTATGGTTAGGGTTTTTTCAGAAATGTTTGGTGAAAGACTAGGAATGCCTTGGAGATTGACCAGTCGATCGCGAATGACCAGTAAGTGACCACTTGTGTAGTAGAGAATCATTGTACCATCTGAACCGCTGTGAAATATATTTTCCATAACCCAAAATGGTGTATTTTCAGCACATAGAACAGATCTACCGCTTCTTAGACTTTCTTGTTTTGTCCAATAGTCCTTTTGGTAGGCCATCCTTGTAAATACGATTTTGTTCTTAACTGACTTGCCTAGTTAAATAACGGTTAAATAAAATACATTAAATGAGAATGAAATATCTATAACACATATTGCAGCTTTAATATAAAAACAGCACTAGTTACAATGTACTGTACCCACTCTTCAAAATGCACCCACACTAGCCAGCCAGTGCCACTTGTTTGCTAATTTGAAAATTATCCAAAGACGTTGCGTGATTGGTGGATATTTCGAGGCAAAGTAACCAATCGAGTAGAGTTTTACTAGCAAGACACGACTGTTTTGACTTACATTTTGGTAGCGTCGTTTTGCGGTTAGTATTCATACATTTATGTAATTTTATGAAAGGCGTTTTACTTTTGAGCCTATTCGAGAAGCAGACTATCATTTTTATTCAAGCGACCAAGCCTTCGCGAGAGGAAAATGTATTCTGAAAGAGGGACTATATAGACATTCGACCTACAGAGGAGCGGCCATTGTACCATAGAAAGCACGAGCGATAGTGTTTCTGAGCTCGATGGGATAGCAACCAACGCCACTTGTCTGGCTTGCAGGTACAGTTAGCCCACTTTGACACAAGAAAGCAAATAATGCAGCTACTAACACCTGCAAATGTTTTAGGATCATTGAAATATGTATGCGTAAAGAATAATGCTTGACAAGACAAAAACAATATTAATTTGTCACTTGACGATAATTGCGTCAATATCTCAAACAAGATCGGGGAAACCATCTGCACAAAATACTATTCAAACATATCTACCTACACTTAGGCCTGCAACTATTTCTTTACACATTCATCTTTCCACAAGTTGTGAGGTTGTATATAGCACGCCAGGGGGCAACAATGGATAAGGTTTAAATCATAGACTGTAAAAATGTATGAATACTTTACTGAAATCCCAATACTTATCACATTTTGTGATGTTACAGCCTTATTCTAAAATTAATTAAATTGTTTTTTCCCCTCGTCAATCTACACACAATACCCCATAATGACAAACAAAAACCGGTTTAGACAGTTTCTCTCATCCTCTCTGCAGATCCTCTCAAGCTCTGTCAGGCTGGATGGGTGTGTTGCTGCACAGCTATTTTCAGGTTTGTCCAGAGATGTTTGATTGGGTTCAAGTCTGGGCTCTGGACAATTCCTTTGACCTCATGGCTTGGTTTTTGTTCTGACATGCACTGTCAATTGTGGGACCTTATATAGACAGATGTGTGCCTTTCAAAATCACGTCCAATCAATTGAATTTACCACAGGTGGACTCCAATCAAGTTGCATAAACATCTCAAGGATGATCAATGGAAACAGGATGCACCTGAGCTCAATTTCAAGTCTCGTAGCAAAGGGTCTGAATACTTATGTAAATAACGTGTGATATTTCTTTTTTTTTTAGCTTAATAAAACCCTATTTTTGCTTTGTCATTATTGGGTATTGTGTGTAGATTAATGAAGAAAAACATTAATTGAATACCTTTTAGAATAAGGGTGTAACGTAACAAAAAGGGAAGGGGTCTGAATACTTTCCGAATGCAATGTAGGCCTACAGACAAACAAAAGGAAACGTTGGAGGATCAAGGCTGAGTCCGCCTATAGGCCTAGATCAGAGATGGTCTATAATGTTCTAACACGCTTTGCCTAGCCTTTGTCATACACACAGGAACGCCATACAAGAAGGCCTTATAGGCTAGTTCTCTTTCAATTACTTTCAGATGCCTACAGTCCTGCAGGCCAGTGTTTCTCCACTTAGTATGTAAAGATCTGTTGCCTGGTTACAACCTGTGCATACGATTAACTGCCAATGTTTTCCTTAAAAAAATGGTATCATTAAAAGATGATCTACCCTCAAGTGCAGTGTTCGAGAGGCAAGCTTAAGTGCCAAAGCTTTTACAGGATTAAAAACAAAAGGGTTTCATCTCCTTGGAAATTCCTCAGCGTTTGCACATTATACGCTGTTAAGCATGGGGGCCTCATTGCACAGTCCATCAGTATTTGCTTTGCACACTGAATGCTGCTGTCAGCAATGGTGCCAACTGCTTGGCATTCTATAACTATCAGCACAGCCGTCTACAATATTTCACCCTTTCTCTGTAGTTTTATATAACCATCTATAAATACAAACATTTTTGCAAAGATGAAAATTAAAGAGAAAACCAGTGCATAGGCAGCACTTTTTGACTGGAAAGATTCTTCCAGAGGAATCGATGAAACATTGTTGACAGACAATGCTTTACTCTCACACTGCCACACACATTATAATTCACCCAACCAACGGTATCAAATATTTGCATTGAATTTAGGCTTTTATACGTCTAGTAGAAATTGTCAGTCGGCACAGTCAAAGCATTTTGAACTGGGAACCACATCTAAGATCTCCTTGGAGTTATGTTGGGTATTGCACTCTCCTGTTACATTTTGTCAACTCAGGAAATGACCTCTTTTTCACACGTTTAAAACACATTTAGCTCCAAGCTCCTGTCAAGGTCAAAATCGAAGTGAGATTGTTATTAATGGCACCAGACACTCAATGTGTGCCCGTGCAAGCAGACAGTACAAGGGAAACCAAACGGTGCAGCATGTGTCTGTGTAATCCGCTCTGTTGTGAGGGTCATAGTCTGTGTATCATTTGTGTGCGAGTATACATAGAGGCTGAGGCAGAGAGGGTCCCCAGCCAAACAGTTAGTGAACGGCCATCTGTTTTACCCTCAGAAAGCTCACACAGAGAGTCCAATGAGAGAGAGAAAATAAATTCACACAGACTGTTTCACCCCCCCCCCCCCCCCCCCCCCCACCAAGGGGAACAGTTTAGCCAGCCTCAGTATGTCAGCCTACCAGCATTATCCATCACTAAGCATTCAATATGATCAGGAGGGAGAGGGCTGACAGCTGTATGTGAGCCAATTTAACTTAGTGTGTCACTGTGTGTCTGTCTGTCTTGGTGTGTGTTTTAATTGGATTGCAGTCTTGTTGAGTATTTGTGTGTTTGCTTAAATCATGGGTTAATTGGGTTGCAGTCTTTTGAGTGTGTGTGCACTTTTTCTGTATTTTGTTTGTGTATAATGTGTGCATTTCTCTCAGCTGTAGGTATGGATTCCTCCCTCTACTTGTGCTCTACTTGCTGCCAGATATTCAACTCTTTGGAGGTGGTGATCTCTCATCAGCTCACCTGCCAACCTGTCAACACAGAGGAGACAGTCCCTACACCACAGGATGAGGTACTGCGCCCAAAGGAGACGTGACTAGATGGCCATGTTCGAAAGGACCAGAACGGCAATATTGACAGACTTTCTGATCAAGATAATAAACATGAGCTGTTTGTTCTTTATGTAGGATTAGGAGTAAGGGTAAGTTATGGTTAAAGTCTTGGAAAGTCTGATAACTTTGTCCTTTCTAGCATGGCCAAATAGTGATGACTAAGACATCTTTACAAGGAAAAAGCTTTGGTATCAACCACCTCTGAACCTCTTTGTGGGCCTCTATTCATCAAAGCCTCCTTTCATCAGATTGTTAACCTTGGATGTGTCCCAAATGGGAGACCATTCCCTTTATAGTGCCCTCTGGGCTCTAGGGTGTCATTTGAGACATGTCTAGTCAGTGACAAATCGGTCACATAAGTGTCAGGGAAGGAGAAACGTGAAAAGTAAACCCGGCGGCCCTTGAGGACTGTGGTGCGTGACACTCCCTGAGCTAATGCGTTATGTTGCTATGAAAACTAGTCCCTAGCAACAAACTAATCAGCTAGCAACAGGTTTTCACTCATGACAAGCTTTCAAATGCCACCTCAGCATAAAAAAAAACAAATTAAGTGATCACAAAAATAACTTATTTTTGATTAACTCTGCTTCTTTTTTTCTGTGTTTTCGGCTGAAAATAACTTCAAGAATTTTCTTCATTTCTATGTGTGTGCTGATATCCTAGAGTTTCGGAGTGGTGCTTCAGTCTCAGAATGGACCCTCCCAGCACCAAGAGAGAAACCAAAAGAGAACCTTCATGACCAACCCAAACCTGCCCTACCTGCACACCGTCATGGAGAAGCGAGCAACAGGGAGTCCGACCGGTTCCAACAGCCCCCAGAACCAGACCCAAACGCAAAACCTGACTAGCCCGGCCCTGCTCATCCACTACCAGTGTAGGGAATGTGAGATGTTGTTTGAGTCCCTGGGAATGTGGCAGAAGCACAGCAAGCTGGGTAACTGTTCTGCAACCACTGGGTCAGAACCAAGGGACCAGGAAATGGACACAGAGTGTCTTCCTGTGATAGGAGATGAAAAGGGGGTAGAGGGACAGAGTGATGGAGGGATAGATGTGAAAATAGTGGAGGATGATGACAAAGAGAGGGAGAAAGAGGTAGACTATGAAGGAGGGATGGAACAAGAATATGGCATTAAGAATGAATTGGAATTGGAAACAAACTCCAACTCCCAGAATTCCTTTCCCAACACTGCCGCCTGTAGTCCCAATCCAACTGCTTCCTCCTCGAGCCAGACCTCCTTCTGTGCGGCCTGTGGCTCGGGCTTCAGCACTGAGTCGGCACTGAAACTGCACCGCATGGCCATCCACGGCTTGGCGGAGGCGCTACATCACTGTGACGTGTGTGGAGAGAGCTTTATGAACACTACCAAGTACCTCTACCATCGGAGGCAGCATCGAGACAGAGGGGAAGGGGACTCGGAGGGCTCCACACCCCAGGTGGACCACATTATACCTAAGCCTATGTTCCAGTGGAAAATCAACAGTGGTAGGTACTAGGTAGGCTTACTAAAGGAGCATGGACGACTGGGCTGTGTTCAGTAGAGTACAATGTAGCGAAACATTTTTAAACGGAAAATGCCAATCTGTTTTCATTGGATAGTATCCAGGGGCACGTCTTCCGTTTCAAAATGTTTTCTCACATTTAGTGCCTACTTATTTATTTGGAGTTCATTATTGACTTCCGTAATTCTTTCAGCTGTGGTGAGTGGCGGAGAAGAGACCCCGACCCATGCACCCCTCACTACCTCCACCCTCCCTGACCCTTACACCTCCCTACCGGCCTTGGAAACGACACCCGTGGACCCCTCCGTCCCCTTCGGACCATGCCCCCACTGCAGGCGTTTCTTCAAGAGCCGCAGTCACTTGCGCACCCACATCCAGGCCCACTCAGGCCTCAAGCCGTTCAAGTGTGACCTTTGCCCCAAGACGTTCGCCTACAACCGATGCGTGACCCGCCACCGTATCACCCACAGCGCCCGCAAGCCGTACACCTGCCTGCGCTGCGGCAAGGGCTACACACTGTTGGGCACACTCAAGACCCACCACCTGCTCCACGAACGCCAGGACGCCTTGAATCAAGATGGCGTTGTGGCGAAGGAGGAAACTGTCAAGCACGAGGGGATGGAGAAGGGGCGCGGTGTGGTCAATGATGCAGTTTCGAAGTACCCAACGTTTTTTCGATACAAATGCCCCGATTGTCCACGTTGCTTCCGATTGTCCTCTCAGGTCCTGGTTCACAGGTATGTCTGGCCATCAATTCAATTCAGTTTGGCCTGAATTCAATTCAGTTCAATTCAACTTTATTTATCACCTTAGGGGCAATTATGCCTCATAATTGCCACCTTCTTAGATGTGGCCTTTTAGTTGAGGTGATAAAAAAAACAAAAAAACACTTGTAATTACATTGTAACAGAGCACAATACTAAGCTGATTACCGATTTGCTTTTCATTCAGACCAGTACGATTAAGAAGGTGTTATCATGGGGAGCACAAGAGCATAATTACATACATCCTGCTCAGTGCTCATACAATAAAATTGAACATATGAAGGCAAGGCCTGCGTTCATGCATACAGAACCATCAGACTGTACATTTGACAACATTCTATATTAATTAATGTGCACAGAGATACAAAGTAACGTATACAAATCTGTTATTTTCCACACACACTGACTACATTAGGTGTAGACTTTACCATGAAATGCTTACTTACGAGCCTTTTCCCAACGATGCAGAGTTAAAACGTAGCTAATAAAAAAAATATATATATTAACTATAAAATAACAATTACGAGGCTACATACAAGGTAGGCTACATGTAGGTAGGGGTAAAAGTGACTTGGCAATCAGGATAGATAAACAGAGTAGCAGCGTGTGTGTGTGTGTGTGTGTGTGTGTGTGTGTTGGAGTGTAAGTGTAGTATCTATGAGTGCATAGAGCCAGTGCAAGAGAGTCAGTGCAACAACAAATAAAGAGGTCAGCGTAAATAGTCCGGGTAGCCATTTTGATTAACTAACTGTTCAGAAGTCTTATGGCTTGGGCTTAGAAGCTGTTCAGAAGTCTTTTGGATCTAGACTTGGCGCTCCGGTACCGCTTTCCTTGCGGTAGCAGAGAGAACAGTCTGATTTTGGGTGGCTGCAGTCTTTTGACTATTTGAAGCGTGTTCAGTCAATGATTGGAATTATATTATGTACTTATTATTACTAGACGGATGCTTCAATAGTTAAAAAACATTAGTTCCCGACCAACATGGACATAACAAATTCATAACAATTCCAGTATAATAACACAAGTAAAAGGAATCGATTATAAGTTGCTTGCGGTCAGTCATATTTTGGTAGTGATGGGTATATAAGTCACTTGCGGTCAGTCATATTCTGGTAGTGATGGGTATATAAGTCACTTGCGGTCAGTCATATTCTGGTAGTGATGGGTATACTCCAATGCAATTTTTTATTTTTATTGCCCGCGGATAATAGTTGACAGTGTAATTACATTGAGAGATCTGTCTGGTGGACCTACCATTACATGGCTACTCAAGACTGCCACACACACACACACACACACACACACACACACACACACACACACACACACACACACACACACAGACCTGCCATTACATGGCTAGCCCATTAGCAACACTAGTATTAATTATGGCACACCGTAGCAAAATGTTTTTCAATGGTAAACAATTCTTAGTTCTTATTATACTAGTCCATGTCCCTCCCTGTTTCAGCCTGTTTTATTCCATTTGGTGCCTAATGAACACACCCCAGCACAGTGCCAACCAACCTGCTCTCACTCAGAAGTTACTGTGTGGGGGGGTGGAAGTAATGACACTGCGCCACGACTCATTAACTTTCATAGAGAAGATTTCTGATTGCATTAAACTGCCCCATCCACTAGGACAGTTTACCACACACACATACAGAGAGAAAACAACACAGCTTTTATTAAATGCGAGAGGGACTGTGATAAACACAGGGTCAGAGGTTTTATACGTGTCATGTCTATTACAGAAGGGTTCTGTTAGTCAACATGACCTTTAAACAATCTACAGTATTTTAGCACCTCTGTTGGAATACACATCTATAAGGATGTCCTATGTGGATTTTGTATGAGGTTGTATAGACGTTGTCTTATTGCGAACTGGACCATGATTAGGCCAGGACTCTTTCCTGGTCTGGTCACGTGGTAAGGAAAGACTCCTGGCCTTATATGTTGAATTGGAAATAAGTGTTTTTCGCTTGAAATATTATCTCCATATTTTCATAAAAACATATCTAATTGTCTCTCTTTTCACTCTCTTTTCCTTGAAATGGCCGTCAGATACTCTCATACGGGGAAGTATCCGTTCACCTGCTCCATCTGTGGTGAACACTTCTTCCACAAGAGCAGGCTGAAGCTTCATGCTCTCACACACGACGGTCAGAGTAATATTAATAGGGTGTGCATGCATTTGTGTGTGGATTTCTTTACCAGTCTGTGCCCTGTAATCTTATTTAATATTTTGTCTGCATGGTTTTGATAGCCCTGCGTGATGTTATTTTGTGTGTATCTGAGTGTGTTTGACTATGTGGGTGGCTCTTCAAGCACCTGCTTGCCTGCATTACTACACTTGGCCGTCTGCCTGTTGCTTTGCATATGCACCCGCATCTACGCCAGTCTCTGTGCCATATGCGCTTCTCTACATCAAGTCTGCCTCCGGCTCCCTCGGCAAAGCGATGGATCGCTAACTGCTAACTAAACGTATAAGAGAAAAGACTCTGTGGAGAGGCAAATGCCCCACTACCCACAATGCTGTACAATAACAGCCAGCCCTGCTGCTCCTGTCACAACACGTTATCTATTTTAATACGCTGGTTGTTTCTCAGGCCATAACCTGCTGATTTTATATTGTTACTTTTGTTCTTTGTTATCATTATTAAATCACGCTGGCTTGGGCCCAGTAAGTGAGGTCGTCAAGGCCTCGCGCAGTCACCTCGGTCTTGTGAATACTCCCCCTTTCACTTTGACTAATGAATTTCCCCCGCAACATTATTTACCCCACCGCGACATTATTTACCTCAACGCAACATTATTTACCCCACCGCCGCGACATTATTTACCCCACCGCCGCGACATTATTTACCTCAACGCGACATTATTTACCCCACCGCCGCGACATTATTTACCTCAACGCGACATTATTTACCCCACCGCCGCGACATTATTTACCTCAACGCGACATTATTTACCCCACCGCCGCGACATTATTTACCCCACCGCCGCAACATTATTTACCCCACCGCCGCGACATTATTTACCCCACCGCCGCGACATTATTTACCTTAACGCGACATTATTTACCCCACCGCCGCGACATTATTTACCCCACCACCGCAACATTATTTACCCCACCGCCGCGACATTATTTACCCCACCGCCGCGACATTATTTACCCCACCGCCGCGACATTATTTACCCCACCGCGACATTATTTACCTCAACGCGACATTATTTACCCCACCGCTGCGACATTATTTACCCCACCGCAACATTATTTACCCCTTAATAATGTTAGTGTATCTATAGAAGTTGTTGCCTACAATGGTGGAAGATGTTTTACTTTGACGTATTTCAATTAAAAGTATTTTCGTAATATGTTATTGTATTAGGGTCTAGCCTGTTTTACTCTTTTGGTTTAATTAGGTACATTTCCTTGTTATTGTCTGGTTCTTTTGATATTTTCACCGATATTATCAACCACGTACTGTTCGAAGTTTCTAAACTGGTTTCTAACCCTCTGCTTTTCTGCATATGCTCACTTAACATGGGTGCTCCTGTGCCATGTAATCGCACTGACTTTTCTTCTCTGTACAGGAATGGTGGACATAGGACTGGTAGTTAAGGGAACGGGCCAGGGTCGAGGTAGAGGCCAGGGTAGAGGCTGTGGCGGAAGGCGGGACAGGACCACAGGGCTTCTGGACTGTGAGTTCTGCCGCCACCGTTGTGTTACCAAGGAAGGCCTGGACCTCCACAGACTGTCCCACGCCGGACAGACCCCCCTGCGCTGCCCCATGACCCACTGCAGACGGCGCTATGCAACGGCCGCCTCCCTGGAGGAGCACCTCCTCACCCACTGTCCAGCGCCTGGGGACAAGGTGGCCACCACCGACCTCCCCAAGCCCCGTCCCTTCCACTGCCATCACTGTGGGAAGGACTTCACCACTGGCTCATCACTCAGCGTCCACCTTAGAGTCCACACGGGCGAGAAGCCCTTTCAGGTCAGAGATGAAAGACGTCAATGCAGGTCTAGGGTTGCAAAATGTCAACATTTGGGGGGAAGTTTAATGATTTTTGCGGCCCTACATAAACCAAAGGTTGTATTAGGGCAACCCTCTGTTAGTTGTTACGCCATCTTGTTTTAAATGTCAACCAGTTCTAGACAACCAAATTGTCTGGCTTTAGTCCCCTTCAACAGGTTGTTTTATATAGAGGGGTTTCAGTTGCATCACAAATCACCTAGCAACCACATCAGGCGCCATGTTGGAAGACCAGTCAGTCTGGTGGAAGTAAAAGATTATGGATTTACTGACAAGATACAGTGCATTCGGGAAAGTATTCAGACCCCTTGACTTTTTCCACATTTTGTTACGTAAGAGCCTTATTTTATAATTTATTAAATAAATTGTTTTCCTCATCAATCTACACACAATACCCCAGAATGACAAAGTGAAAACAGGCTTTTTAGAAATGTTTGCTAATTTCTTAAAAACAACATACATTATTTCCATAAGTATTCAGACCCTTTTCTATTTGACTTGAAATTGAGCTCAGTTGCATCCTGTTTCCATTGATCATCCTTGAGATGTTTCTACAACTTGATTGGAGTCCACCTGTGGTAAATTCAATTGATTGGACATGATTTTGAAAGGCACACACCTGTATATGTAAGGTCCCACAGTGGACTGTGTGTGTCAGAGGAAAAACTAAGCCATGAGGTTGAAGGAATTGTCCGTAGAACTCCGAGACAGGATTGTGTCACAAAGCACAGATCTGGGGAAGGGTACCAAAACATTGCTGCAGCTTTGAAGGTCCCCAAGAACACAGTGGCCTCCATCATTCTTAAATGGATGAAGTTTGGAACAACCCTTACTAGAGCTGGCCACCCAGCCAAACTGAGCAATCGCGGGAGAAGGGCCTTTGTCAAGGAGGTGACCAAGAACCTTCCCAAAGAACCTTCCAGAAGGACAACCATCTCAGCAACACTCCACCAATCAGGCCTTTATGGCAGAGTGGCCAGACGGAAGCCACATCTCAGGAAATTGATCAGACTTACCAGTTATAAAATGATCAAAGCAGACCCTGTACTGACAGTTGTCTGGGTTCAGGTCTTGACAGGCAAAAAGGTTTCTTCGCTTTTCTGACAGTTCTTGAGTCACATCTCCTTTGGTGTTTCATTTTTTTCCCTGTTGTCTTTCCTGCCTTAGAGCAGCCAATTACTGCACATAAATTGACTGTGGTGATGAATCAACTAGTTTTAGGCACTGTTATCATGAAGTTTGGGGTAGCCACTCAGCTGTACAGTCGTGGCCAAAGGTTTCGAGAATTACACAAGTATTGGTCTTCACAAAGTTTGCTGCTTCAGTGTTCTTAAATCTTTATGTCAGTAGTTACTATGGTACACTGAAGTATAATTACAAGTATTCCATAAGTGTCAAAGGCTTTCATTGACAATGACATTCAGTTTATACAAAGAGTCAATATTTGCAGTGTTGACCCTTCTTTTTCAAGACCTCTGCAATCCGCCCTGGAATGCTGTCAATTAACTTCTGGGCCACATCCTGACTGATGGCAGGACATTCTTGCATAATCAATGCTTGGAGTTTGTCAGAAGTTGTGGGTTTTTGTTTGTCCACCTGCCTCTTGATGATCGACCACAAGTTCTCAATGGGATTAAGGTCTGGGGAGTTTCCTGGCCATGGACCCAAAATGTCGATGTTTTGTTCCCCGAGCCACTTAGTTATCACTTTTGCCTTATGGCAAGGTGCTCCATCATGCTGGAAAAGGCATTGGTCGTCACCAAACTGTTCTTGGATGGTTGGGAGTTGCTCTCGGAGGATGTGTTGGTACCATTCTTTATTCATGGCTGTGTTCTTTGGCAAAATTGTGAGTGAGCCCACTCCCTTGGCTGAGAAGCAACCCCACACATGAATGGTCTGAGGATGCTTTACTGTTGGCATGACACAGGACTGATGGTAGCGCTCACCTTATCTTCTCCGGACAAGGTGTTTTCCGGATGGCCCAAACAATCGTAAAGGGGATTCATCAGATAAAATGACTCCTACCCCAGTCCTCAGCAGTCCAATCCCTGTACCTTTTGCAGAATATCAGTCTGCCCCTGATGTTTTTCCTGGAGAGAAGTGGCTTCTTTGCTGCCCTTCTTGACACCAGGCCATCCTCCAAAAGTCTTCACCTCACTGTGCGTGCAGATGCACTCACACCTGCCTGCTGCCATTCCTGAGCAAGCTCTGCACTGGTGGTGCCCCGATCCCGCAGCTGAATCAACTTTAGGAGATGGTCCTGGCGCTTGCTGGACTTTCTTGGGCGCCCTGCCTTCTTCACAACAATTGAACCTCTCTCCTTGAAGTTCTTGATGATCCGATAAATGGTTGATTTAGGTGCAATCTTACCAGCAGCAATATCCTTGCCTGTGTGCAAAGCAATGATGACGGCATGTGTTTCCTTGCAGGTAACCATGGTTGACAGAGGAAGAACAATGATTTCAAGCACCACCCTCCTTTTAAAACTTCCAGTCTGTTATTCTGACTCAATCAGCATGACCGAGTGATCTCCAGCCCTGTCCTCGTCAACACTCTCACCTGTGTTAACGAGACAATCACTGACATGATGGCAGCTGGTCCTTTTGTGGCAGGCCTGAAATGCAGTGTAAATGATTTTGGGGGATTAAGTTAATTTTCATGGCAAAGAGGGACTTTGCAATTCATCTGATCACTCTTCATGACATTCTGGAGTATATGCAAATTGCCATCATCAACTCTGAGGCAGCAAACTTTGTGGAGACCAATACCTTGTGTCATTCTTAAAACTTTTGGCCACGACTGTAGTTGTCGGAAGAATTGATACGGTGGTCTTCCAACATGGCCGCTAGGAGGCGTTGTACGTCACCAAAGATTTGTATAACTAAACCAAGATAGACCACAGCCTGTTGTTTCCAATGGGAACAAATGAGTCATAGTGGGCAGAACCAAGCACAAGCTAGCGAGATCCTATTGGCGCGTTCTAGCAGACATCTGCATATTTTCGTTAGGGAACACCGCCTCTGTGAAGTGCACGTGTGCAATAACTCAATCCGCCTTTGCACACCTTCTAAACAACATGATTTTGCAACGGGTAGTCTACAGAACTTAGTCCACTCTGTGAACGGAAAACTGTATTGAGATCAAATGTTTCATAGATGAGAAATTGTCAGCCAAAATCCATCTTGTCCCACTGCCGGCCAGTGGGCTTCCTCTCACCACCATATTTGGTAGTGAGTGGAAACGCTAAGTGGATGCTTCACATTTTATACATCCGGTGAAATAGCTGTCTCGTTGTTCTGTCTATGACGTCACCTAGCAACCGTCTATTGGGTAACACTCCAGGCTCAGGGTGTCAAGTATAAAGCTCTTAGCAGCTCATTAATCCACTATTAATCTTTGAACACTCTGGGCCAGTATCTAAAGGCCATTTTAAGGTAGCTAAAGCCTTGTATTTTAACTTAAGCTGTTTCCCTATACCTGATAATGTTTTTGGGTGCTCACATTAGCAATAACTGTCTGTATCTTTCCCTCCCTCTCCAACCTTGCCTGCCCCACCCTCCTCCTTTTCCTCTCCGCAGTGCTCCCAATGTTGGAAGTGCTTCCGACAGATCCCTCACCTGCGCGACCACGAGCGTCTGCACAGTGGTGAGCGTCCCTTCGTCTGCGGTGTCTGTGGCAAGAGCTTCGTCCTGGCCGCCCGCCTCACCGAGCACGCCCGCACCCACAGTGGCGAGAAACCATTCTCCTGCCTCGTGTGCCACCGGGCCTTCCGCTCCCTCTCCAACCTGGGCAAGCACCGCAAGACTCACCGCTGCTGTCCCCCCAAACAGCCACAGGAGGGCATCACTGAGCAGACCGCCGTCCTAGAGGTCAAAATTCCAGGGAATATGGACAATATGGAGGGTCAGGCGGCTGTGCATACGATCTTACTTGTTCAGCCCCAAGTGGTCTCTCAGGGAGGGTCTTCTCTTCCCCGGTCTTCTTCCGTACCTGCGCCCCTCGTCCTCCTGCTCCCCTCAGTTGCTGTGGGCAACGGGCACAGCGGGGCACTGGGGGGCACCATTATGCGGCATGTCATCGTGGATCATGCTGGTGAGCAGAGTGTGAAAAGTTGATGTAACTTCACTGGTGAGACATTTCACAAGAGACCGCCGAGGACACTTGGGTGAAAATACTTTCTGAGAAGAACTATCACAAATGAAAAGGACAATAAGAAGTCGGTGGAGAGCAGGGAGTGAAGTGGGACTTGAATAAATAACATGTGAAGGGATGGTGCGGCTGAGTTAGGATTACGAGGATCAGTTCTCAATTTATGTACAGATGTATAGAATGCCTTTTGAAGTAAGTTATTTCTAATAGAATGTTTTAGAGCCTGTGTTCAATCTCAATTTGACACGGTGCCTTCACAATCTGTTGTATTTCTTTGAATAAAATGCTCTGCATTTCAATTTCTTTGAATAAAATTCTCTGTATTTGTATTTAATTTGCATCCTTTTGCAGGGAGACGGCATGGGGGATGGCCTTAATCTGTCTCTCAATTGATTCAATGGGTTTTATTGGCAAGAAAATAAATGTAAGCCCATCACTAAAGTACTTGCTTGAAATAATGTCTGTTTCTTTGTAGTTTTACTCACTGTTACTAGTCAACAATGTTCTCGTTCAGAGTGAGAATTACGAACAAGGTGAACTGAAGGATCTGTGAATTACAAAACCCACTTACGAAAAGGGTCCCCAAAGGTAGGTAAACTAGGCTTCAATTCAGATAGAGATTGTTTGGCGTGGGAATGCTATTTAGTGGTATATTTGTGGCGACAAATCCCTTGACAGCAGTTGATGCAGTGGGGAGGGAGGTCTAAAGATGCCGACTGTTGGCAGCTGTCTGGGTTAGAGGCATCCAAGCGCTAATGGTGTCAGTCCCAGCCAGGCTTGTTTAGAATGCCAGCAAATTCTGACACCAGGTCAGGCTGGAACTGAAATGGATCTGTTTTTTTCTTTTTGCATGTCTGCAATGCGGGCAGATAGGCATGTAGGCAGTTAAGTCAATGAGACACTTGTTCTGTCAAATTAAGCATCAAACTTGGGAGTGCCTTCACTTCCTATGGCGTGTTTGGATCGCAGGGCGGGGGGGGGGCGTCGTGTTGTTGAAACAGAATAGCTTCACGTTGAACTGATACAGACCTTGAAATTAAGGATAAGTGTGTAATTTGCTTTGGCGTAAAAACATTAACATTAAGTCAGTAAGATCAAGAATGAATGAGGCTAATGTCTTAACATTTTTAACCTGTTTCAAACTAAAGTGCTGACCCGAACCAAACGGCTGGCTTTGATATTATCTTTTCGCATTGTAATTTTAAGCACACTTCCAGCAGCTATGGTGGATGCGTAACCAGGCCAGCTCAGTACAGCTTGGTTTGGCTTGGTTTGGGTCAGTAGTGTGAAAAGCCCTAAAGAGCATTAAAAAATATTATTTTCCTTTGTCTGCATGCTCTGAAATCCAGCTAACGTCAAGAAGATCCAACTAACGTCAGCAATTCTTGGATACAAGCATGCTCCATGTCTACGACATTAACCAGTGAAAGCCTCTAACAACTCTTGCCACTGGTGTGATTCCTGTGACAGACATTGGAGAGGCAGGAGCCCAACAAGTTCAAGCTTGGTTTGTTTTTGACACTCCTGAGGTGAGAATCTAGAGGGTGGTGAGACGGAGCATTTAACCTCCCAACAGTTTGTGTAAAGTCTTGTCACGCATCACGGAACCCCCATGTCAACTTCAATGTTGTAACTCCCTTTTGACATTTCGTTGCTTCATTGGAGCATTTCACATTTAGACGTTCAGAGTCTAGTTCGCGATTTCAGAATTTATATTATGGCAATTCGTCATTGTTACTTCGTTTTGTCTTCTTCGCACCTCAAATTTGGACGATGAATTAGAGTTGCAACACAAACAAGATAGATCATCTAGACATTGCGGAAGTGAAATCTCAGCAATTCGTTTTCTCTGCCAGATCATATTTCTCAATTAGCCTCATGCAAAAATAAGCCAAATCATGATGCTTATGTCAGGTGTTTCCTCCCAACTGTCTGGAATGGGGAAAAGGGGGAGGCTTTAACATGTAACACTGATTAGGCCCCTTACTACCTAGCAGCCACAGCTGAGACCTAAAATGGCCCCTGTATGATGGATGACTAGCCCATCCACATAAACAACCACAGAAATGTGTCTGCTGCTGGAAAAGAGCAAGCGTGGACCCGGTCTGGCTGATACAGCTAGTCCCTTTTGTCAGTGAATGTGTCCCTTTAGTGTTGTCGAAGTTGTGTGTGGAACCTGATTTAAGAGGACATGTCCTTCCTGTTTTGAGAGGATGTATTCTTCCTGTATCTCTAGTTTTTAGTCTAAAATCATATCCTTACATTTACAGTCGTACACAATTCTGCACATAATTCAAGTCCTGTGCACCATCTTTTTGACCTATGGGTATCCTTGCCAAGCCCCCTCCCAACAGCATCACTCATACATGTGGCATCTGGCGTTGCTGAGAACGGGCGCTACCTGCAGTGATTGGCTGTGTGTGTGAGTCAGGACTGCTCAATCCCTCTTTCACTCCACCCTCTCTCTTACCTTGTTTCTCTCTCAATGTGTCGCTTTCCTGCTCCCTCTCTTCCCTTCTCTCCTCTCTCTCGCTCACTCACTCATTGATAGTGACTGGCATGCTGAGAGCCTAATCATTATTCCACAGGCGAGGTATGGCGCCGGGGCTGAATGTCAGTTCTCTGCTTTTTTAACCCCCCCCCACCTCACCTCCCACCCCTCTCTCTCCCTCACCCTCTATTGCTCTCCAGCTTTCCCCTTCAAAATCTTCCTAGCACACCTCTCTGACTCTTTCTCTCTCTCTCTCACTCTCTCTGGCTTTTCCCTCCATAGTGTTCTCAGGCTGTGGTGAACAGTGGGACCACACAGACGAGCCCTGAAAGGAGTGGACAGGAAGAGTGAACGAGGACGCTGGGGTGTGCTTGTGCGTGAATGCATTAGCGTGTGCTTGTGTGTTACAGTGGTGTGTGTGTGTGTGTGTGTCTGTCTGTCTGTGTGTAGATGTGTGTACATTGTATGTGTGACTTGCAGGCCTTAGAATGTATCTAGACATTTGTATTTGGCTCTTGTACTTGTTTTCCCATACACCTAGGCTGGTTCTGATCAGTTTTATAGTTTCAAATCTGACGTACAAGACGTTCCCAATTGTGTCTCATCCATCTGAATATCTAGGCAGTGTTGATTTCATGATCGGTCATGACTCAATTTGTTATTATTTATTTTGTATAAATATGCATCACCTCACATTCGATTTCGTCCATTTTATTTCCTGTCTTTCCGTGTTTCTTGCTCGGTCTCTCCCTGTCATTTTCCCTAATCTATCAAGATCTGCAGCTACCTATGTTCTCTATGTCAGTAACGTCCCAGTGAGTGGTTCTCATTTCCTGCTGTATCTTAAGCACTCAGTGAGTCACACGCCGCGAGTAGTTCCAGACCAACTGAAAATGGAAATCGAGATTGTGTGTGGCATTGATTTAGGGAGCTTTCCATAGCGAAGGCTTTACTGTGACTCCTATAGCCTATGTGCCTGTGTTTGTGTAGTGTAGGCTGTGTGTGTGGGTGTGTGTAAGAGAATGAAAAAGAGGGGGAGGGGAGTACATAGACACCAAAAAAAGTTGAATTTATTGTGAGAGATGATGGTACATAACACTCCTATGGGGCAGAAGGTTTATGAGCCCTGTCTCCCCCTGTGATCAGGGATTTTCTTTCCCTCTATTCTATCCTCACTGGATGCTACTACTGCTGAACACACAGTGTCCTCCGTGATGAATTCTCTCCCATGGCCATTCATCTGCCTTATGTTGTTTAACCACATAGCTTGTGTGTGAGTCTGTGTGTTTGTGTGTGTTTGTGTGATTCATAAACAGAATATGGTGTGCTTTGTAGTGTATGGATAGACATTGATATGCCTGTGTGTTTGTTTGTGCATGGAATTTCAGTGTGGTTCTACAGATGTAGGATTTTAATTTGAGCCAGTTTGCTACAGCAGAAAAAGAATCCTGCAGCAACAGGAAATGTGAATTATTGTGTGGATTATAATGAATGGACATTTTTGTAGGGGTTGATACATTTTTCAGAAATCAAGTCAGAAATGTCATAGTGGAAATGAATCCTTTTTAAAGCTCAAATACACAACACGTTTTATATTTCCTGCATTACAGGAAAATTCTCCTGCAACAGGGGGATCATATTAAGATCCTACATCTGTATGTCAGTGTGTTACTGTGTGAGTATGTTACAATATGCCTGCCTGTGTGTGTGACACAAACAAACGTGGTTAAACAACATAAGGCAGATGAATGGCTATGTGAGAGAATTCATCACAGGCACGTGTGTGAGAGCGGGAGAGAGACCTGCTGATGTTTATTTTATGTTGTTTCCTTGATTGACAGAAGCGGATGAAAGGGTGGCAGCCAGTTGATATTTGTCAGAGAGAGAGAGCTGATTGGATTGGAGAGAGCCAAATAGGTATTGAGATACAATGAGTAGAGAGAGAAAGAGAGAGAGCAAGAGCTTGCGGCTGGTGGTGATTGCAGTCAGTTCCTTCGCTAGCCCCACACTGTGGAAATAGAGCGTGCCCAATTCTGAAGAACAGAAAGAGAGGTGTTAGATAGAAAAGAGAGGAGTCAAAAAGAAAGGGGGAACAGATGAGCAATTACGCGGTTTTCATTCATCTATAAATGGACTGGTCTTTATGAAGAAGAGGAGCACCACAGAAGAACAGAGAGGAGGGGGGCGATATCTCTCCTCTTCTTGTGACAGCCTGGGGAGCCGTTTCGGGGTGTCATTTCGACATCGTTTGCTCTGCATGTATTTGAGAGGGAGTGTGTGTATCTGTCTGCCTTTCAATCAACTCTGGAGCTTTGGTTGCCTCTTGGAAAGAAAGTGATCTAGCGTTCTGTTTGGAAAAGGGGATTTGGATGGGACGGATTTTGGGGAATTCAGGAAATGCTTAAAGGACACAGTCCTGATAGGGTCCTAGTGTCTCTATTGCGCCTGCACCACACACCTCTCCTCTGCTCCTCTTCTCTCTGTTTTCTCCCTCTTTTTTTCTCCTTTCTCCTCCCCTTCTCCCCTTCTCTCTCCTCTTTTACCCGGCACTGGTGCACATGCTCATAATAACTGTCCATTTGGCATTCGGCTGAGGACTCCCTCACTCGCTCTCCGTGGCAACCGCTAACCGCTCAGCTCGCAGGGGCTAACCGTTCGTTCGCCCATGGAGAGAGGACTTAGATGGGTGAGTGTGGGGTTTTTCTCTCTCCTATTTTCTCCCCCTTTTCTTCTCCTTCCGTTCTCTCATTCCCTTTCTTCTTTCTGTCACGTCTTTATCTCGACCTTCGTTATTTGTCCATTGTTTCTCATCAATCACCCCTCATCCCCCCCTTTCCAAGTCGACTACTGTCATCCATCAGCCATTTTATCACCTTCCTCTCTTTCGCTCCTCTCTTTTCCTATTTTCCTCTCTCGTTCCCTTGTTTCTCTCATCACTCATTCCTCCCGTCACCCACCCAGCCATCCACGGAGGGCGCATACATGTGAACAAAACTGGAAGTCAACTGACGTTCAAACCTAAACCAAGGAGATTTGGGTCAAAAACCATTGCTCACAGTGAACCCCCCAACCCTCACCATCCCCATTTGTCCAGACAACCCCCCTCCCTTCTTCCCCCAGTTCTCTCACCCCTACTCCCCCTCCATGACACCCCCATACCATTCACCACTACCATCACCATAGACCCCAACATATTTCTATCAGTGTCCGAAAAGCCATAAGTAATGTATGGCTGTATGCTAATGCTAGCTGTCACTCTGGGGTGATGGGGGTGATAATAGCACAAGCTGTGTTCTGCTACTGATATCACCATCACTCTGTGTGATGGTAGGTTGGGTTGTTGCATTGGTTTAAACACCGGAGGCAGATTCGTCTTGTGCCATAGACTGCAGGCGACGTTCGGGGATGGCAAACCAGTGTCTGGTTGAATAAAACTATAGCTACACCTCTGGGGATGTTTTGGGTTCTCGTGCACACGCACATACACCCTGACACACTTATTCTTAAACAACTATGAGAACACAGAAGCACAAAGGGGTACAGACACATGCACACAAACACACACACACACACAAACACACTGCTTTGCCATCTGGCCGTTCCACAGGTTTCTCCATTCTGAGACACAGTGCATGGTGCTTTAGCGTATAAAGGTGCAAAGGATTAACTGCAACTAAAACAACCTGAAGCCTAGCAAACAATGAAAAAACTGAGAGAACAGTGATTTAAAAACAATGACTCATGGGTTTGGAAACAGAAGTCCTAAACTACACTGAAATAGAGTGGAGATGATATCAGAGCAAACCAGCACTTCTTTTGTCTGGGCCTCAATTTATAACCCAGATGATGTAAACAGAGATAAATCAGGCAATGCTTAGGGGACATTACTCATTTTTAAAAGGCTCAAACTGTATATTTTCCACTGGAAAGCCATTCATACTCGTATTGTAGTTGACCCTAAGCACAGATCCAGGGCCAGTTTGTTTTTCATCTCTGAATGGTTTACGGTTAGTGCAGGGGTGAGGAAGAGCTGATCTGAGATCTGTTATAAGGGGCATTCACTGCCTGTAGCTTTTCCCTCCATCCAGCTAATTTGCCTGCCATCATCATTCACCATCACATGGACTCCCAACACCTACTCACCACACACACCACACACATTTTCAGTTCTCACACACTCAAACATCTATCGATCTGTCTCACAAGAGTTGAAAGCATCTACATCCACAGATAGAACTCTTTCACAATCGGTACATTCAAGCTTGTTGTACTCTGCAGAGGCACTTTCGGCTGGAGTGTTGTGGTGAAGCCGGGTAGATCCATGTGCTAAGTGCTAAAGCGGAGTGTAGTCGCTAGTTGGTAGCTACATGTGGAACACAGAGGCCACTTGACCACCATCCCCCGCTATGGCAGGCAAGCTGCGGATGTTCGGCTCCAGCTGCCACTGATGGCATTACGTAAAGAGAGCTAACATTAGGCAATTGTTAGTCGAACGTTGGTGGAATATTACGGAACGTGCTGTTACGGAACATCTCCAATGTCCACCGCTGTGGCTCCGCTTTCAAACATGTGTGTTATTTTTTTTTAACCCTCTGAACAGCCTCTGCATTTTCTGAAACGAAGGCCCTTGGTGGTAATGTTTATGATATGACCGCGCTGGTAATGTAATAACAACAGTGAGGGGATATTTAGAGAGCGTACGTTTGCAACAGATGCAGGTGTAAATGTCGATGTTACAAGGAGAAAGACATATAGTCCTCCTTGTATGTGTAAACACTTACTTAGAAGAGAATACATGTATGTACTGTATGAATGCAGCAAAAGCAGCCATGTATTGTAAAGAGACAAGAGTGAAGTACTAAACACTGTAGAAATTGCCTCCCACAACTTAAAACGATTAGTTAACTGGTTCCACAGCTAGTTACCTCATTGTTTTAAGTTGGCAGAAAAGTTATACTATCACTAATTCCTGATTTGAGCAAATGGTGTTGTTAACAATTAAATGGAATAAGATTAAATATATATATTTTTTTCTTCTTCACATTGCATTTTCTGGGAGACATACTGTAAATAATGGCTGCGGATATATGATGTTGAAATGCAAGAAATGTCAGTATAATTACACACACACACACACACACACACTCTCACACACACACACACACACACACACACACACACACACACACACACACACACACACACACACACACACACACACACACACACACACACACACACACACACTCTCTATTCACCCCTCTCAATCTCCCTTTATCTTTCATTACAGATCCCAAATCATCCCTGGAGACTTTTCCACATGGTGTCCATTTCCTGCCCTGCCAAGGGCCACAGTTCCCTCCATGGGGCCTCTTCTGTGTGATAACCTCTAGAGTACCCAGCGTCCTTCACACCTAAATACTTTTTGTCAAGCTGGCTTTCTTTGGGGGTGCTGTGGCAACCCGTTCTGTTCAAAGCCTCAGTGTTTTGCTGCCACGTTGAATGGATTTGGGGTCATTTTTCTGTATGGTACAGCTTCAAGTGGATGTGAGAACTAAAAGACAGGAAAGCCATTGGTACCCAATCATTTCCTGCCAAGGATTCTGTAAGATGATGTCTCACACGAGGTGATGCTGCTTGTCATGTAGGAAGTACAGTGATGTATTGGATTCCGAAAATCCTCAAGAATTATCGTTCCAGGTAATCTCGGTTCAACGTAAATACTTTTTGTGTCATACTGTGATCTACAAAACAGTGGATTAACTCTCAGTACCCAGAACTGAGAGAGAATTTGAAATTGCAACTAGGTTATTATCTGCCCATCTCTTCTCTCATATTTCCACCGTTTCAGTTTTGCTCTTGAGTAATTATCATTGGCTTAATCAAAGGCAGCGTGAAATTCTTCTGGCCCTCCCGGTGCGAAAGACATCTGAAACAAAGATTATAATTTTTTTTTTAAAGGTGTGGATAAGGAAGAGCTAGAGAGAGTAACAAAGGAAGGGAGTGGGGAACAGGTGTAGAGAATCTAAAAAGATCAAAGTGAGAGAGAGGGAGTCTAAGAGTCAGGCTGACATTTGCAGAAGCTCACTTATAGAGGAGAGACAGGTGAGAATCCATAGGGAAGTTTGGGCAGGTGGATGGACAGAGTGGAGGTCTGGGTAAGGAGAAGGGGGCCATTTCAGTCAGATTGTGGGGTAGCGGTAGGATCACGACCTTTAGACTGAGACCCACTAGACATTCTCTGCACTACCTTCCTCGCTGTTCCTCGTGCGGAAGGGAGAGAGTGCGAGAGAAGAAAAAAAAGATAGAAAAAACGAGTGACTGAAAGATTGGACTGTCGCCATAATTAGGGGCCAATTAAGATACTTGTATTATATGCCTTATTGTTGCCAGTAAGGTGGGAGACAGAGACAGAGAGGAGAAGAGGAAGAACGAGAGAACGAGAGGGAAGCGAGGGAACAGGCGCCACAGATGCACAATATTGTCACGTTCCTTTTTAAATTAGTTTGTTTTTTCCCCCTCTCTTTAAATCTCGGAACAAGATCACTTTTGCCGAAAGTGAACGCGGGAGAGAGAAAGATAATTTTTCCCCCACTCTTTCATTCTACCCTCTCTTTATCGCTCCATCAGGGCAAAAGTGAGAGACTTCACTTTCACCTCTGTCTACATCCCTTTTTCACTGCTGTTGGATATTTTTCTCTCTAGAAAATTCCTAATTTTCCACTCTAAGATAATCTTTTCCTTTTAAAGGAGAACCCTAGGTGTTGGACATTACTCTTATATAGGGTTTCCCTATGCTATACCTTCTCACCATATCAAGAAGAAAACACTGCTTGATAAAAAGGTGTAGAAAATCCTGCCAAAGCCATAACTTCAAACTCAGAGACCCAGTCCCACGTCACACCACCTGACCCCCTTCTCTTCCCCCCTCCCTCCGCCTCCCCCTCTTCTCGGATCTTACTCCTCTTTCTCCATTCCTGTTTTCCGTGGGGTATCCTACTCCCTGCCAGGACTAAGCCGCCTTGCATCCTCTGGAATCTTTTGATATTCGCTCCTGGTGTCGTCTGATTTATTCTGTGAGTATACCTCTCTCCTCTCTCATTTGATGTGTGAGTGCGTCACTGTGTGTCTACAGGCACCTTGCCTCCTATTAAAGGAAAATTGAAGGCAGTCAATTTAGGAAGTAAACATAAATTACAATTCAATAATCGAAAAAGGGTGTTTATTTTCAATGACCTCAATCAACTGAAAAGTAGAAGCTATTCATTTCAAAAGTTTACATTTTCTTAAAACGCAGCATCATACGATGCAGAATGTATCATACGGGGATGATTTCTGTATTTTGTAAGTTGCATATCTTGAAAACTTGAGTGCTGACAAGCAAAACATTTTGGGACTATGTCAACAATGGACTAATGACTAAAAATATAGTTTCCTTTTAGTCTTCTCTCCCTTATATTTGACTATAGTAGCAAGCTTGTATTAATGCTCTCGAGTAAAGGGTAGACCAGTTTAGTCGCTGTGTCTGTGTATATGTATGTATGTGTGTGTGTGTGTGTGTGTGTGTGTGTGTGTGTGTGTGTGTGTGTGTGTGTGTGTGTGTGTGTGTGTGTGAAAGAGATGTATTTACATGTGAGTGAGGCAGTAGTGTTGATGATGAATGATGTTCCTGAGGTACTTTGTGCATGATTGTAGTGAATTATACCGGTATGTTTGTGTCCTCTATGCAATGTGCTTATGTAATTATACTGAACAAAAATTATAAGCGCAACATCTAAAGAACTAAAAAATCCCAGAAATTGTCCATACGTACAAAAAAGCTTATTTTTTCACAAATTATGTGCACAAATGTGTTTACATTCCTGTTAGTGAGCATTTCTCCTTTGCCAATATAATCCATCCACAGCATGATCATTACACACGTGCACCTTGTGCTAGGGACAATAAAAGGCCACTTTAAAATGGGCAGTTTTGATACACAACACAATGCCAAAGTTGCTGATGAGTATTTCTGTCTGTAATAAAGCACTTTTGTGTGGGAAAACACCATTCCTTTTTGGCTGGGCCTGGCTCCCCAGTGGGTAGGCTGCCAAATAGGTGGCCCTATGCCCTCCCAGTCCCACCCATGGCTGTACCGCTGCCCAGTCATGTGAAATCCACAGATTAGGGCCTGATACACTTATTTCAATTCTGATTTCCTTGCATTTATATTTTTGTTCATTATGTGTGTGTTCCATTTTACAGTGTTTGATGGAGTGCGTTGATGTCTATGCTCTTATGCTGTGTGAGTGTGTATCTGGGTTGGGCTCAATTCGAAATGGAAGGCAGTCAATTCAGAAAATGTAAAACTTTTGAAATGAATTGCTTCTACTTATCAGTTTATTGACTTTATCAAGCCATTCAAAATATACACCCTTTTTTCCATTATTGAATTGCCATTTTTGTTTAATTTTGGAATTGACTGCCTTTTATTTGAGTAGATCTTGATTGGCTCAGTTGGTAGAGCACGGTGCTTGTAGTGCCAGGGTTGTGGGTTGGATTATCTCGAGGGACGAGTATGAAAAATGTATCCACTGCTAAATTACTAAGATGTAAATGTACATCCCCGACCCTGGTGTGTATGTGACTTTTTATGTGTTGTGTGTGCCAAAGCAAGGCTTATACTTTACATTGCTGGCCTAACTTTACATTGATGCGTATTAAGTATTTACCACTTCACTAGGCTACCATAGAAAAACACAGCAGCATGTTTTCATACAGAGTGTACGTAACATCCAAATGTAAAAATAACAATATGCTAAATAGTCCACGTAGCAGCAGGATTACGCTCTTACAATTTACAGGTGCAGTATACTATTAACCCTGGGATAGTAATTGATGGGCCCAGAGAATTTATTTCCCCAAGGTCTATCTATAGATGGTCAATCTGCACCGACTGAATTTTAAAGAAGCACCAAGAAAGCTATTGCAGCCAATAAGTAACCGTGGGGTATGATATGATTAAGATAATTTTTTCGTTCTGCTCTTTCAGCCCAAATCCACTGACACCTCTTACCTCTGCAGAGCTCTCTATATTGTAGAGTGCTGAGACTTCCTCTATCACTTTCCAGGGAACACACAGAGGGCCTTGTCGATAATTGGAAAGACATATTAATATTCTGCTTGGGCGGCAGATAACCGAGTGGTTAGAACGTTGGGCCCGTAACCGAAAGGTTGCTGGATCGAATCCCTGAGCTGACAAGTTAAAAATCTGTCGTTCTGCCCCTGAACAAGGCAGTTAACACACTGTTCCTAGGCCGTCATTGTAAATAGGAATTTGTTCTTAACTGACTTGCCTAGTTAAATAAAATACATTTTTAAAAGAAGGAGGAAAATCACCACTATTTACAGTAAATCACTGTAAATCATTGGGAGGGACATGACCTATTTTTTTTCACTCTGGACAAAACTCTTGCCCGGAAATGTCAGGGATTTTGTACAATAACTTGAGAATTGAATATGGATTGCCAATCTATTGCTCTTTTATTCTGGTTGCAGAGTTGATGTTTTGGACGTTATGCAGTTGATGCTACGGAGTTGACGCTACGGAGTTGATGTTTCAGAATTTATGTTTTTCTAGGTCAGCTTTGGATCTGTGTGGATATCATCCGAAATCTATTTATTTTATGTTGATTAATGACAGTTATACGAGCTTGGACATGTAATAATTCAGTCATGGTGATTCAAGTTAGCGATCAGTTTTTGTTTAGTTTATTGGTGAGGATTTCTGTCAGTCACACGGAACACCACTCTATGTTTATTCATTCATAATGATACATGTCAATGAGATTTATGTTGATTCATCCACCCATACATGTTAGTGAAAATCTGGGATGAACCACAATGCAGCCTACATTCACATTCTTAAACAGATCTGTGTTTGAAATTGATGAGAGGTGGATATAAGCCAAGTATGTACATGAATGATATTCAAATTCCAGATTGTGTTGCTAGGAATTTGGATGGGCATCAATTGTTTTCCTAAAAAAAAGCAGGAAGCTGCTTCTACTGTGGGACGTCGCTGGCTCTCCAGGCTCTGCAGCACACACAGGGGTCAGCACATGTTGTAGACACACTGCCACTAAACACACACACACACACACACACACACACACACACACACACACACACACACACACACACACACACACACACACACACACACACACACAGACACACAGACAGACACACAGACAGAGTGTGCGAGCACACGCACACACACATGTACACACACACACACACACACACACACACACACACACACACACACACACACACACACACACACACACACACACACACACACACAGACACACACAGACAGACACACAGACAGAGTGTGCGAGCACACGCACACACACATGTACACAAACACACACCAAGAAGCACTATCTGCTGTGTAGAAGGCGGAGGACAGTGGAGCAGGACAGGCGTTTGGGTCAAAGCATGTCCTCGTGGGACTGCCTCAGCTGGGTTTTGTCACCCTGCTATTGGTGGATCGGATCGTACCATTTTGTTAGCAATTTGTCACATAGTCGTTGACAGCAGTAAAGGATGTCCCAGTTGGCCAGTGGCAGAGGTGACAAATGTAGAGTTCTAGAGCCTTCCTAGGTGCTGGGATGTCAGCATTGCAGTCAAATCTAAAGAGTGGGGACGAAAAAATGCAGATGCTAGCATTCCCATGGTGTCCTCTTCTATTGCAGTGTAGTTCATCTTTGTTGACACCTTTGGAATTTTGAAATCCTTTTGAGCTCTGTTACAGACAGTGAGGTGAAATTACCTTTTTCATTTATACTGAACAAAAATATAAACGCAACATGCAACAATTTCTCCCACTTGGGAGCCAGGCCCACCCAATCAGAATTAGTTTCTCCCCACAAAAGGGCTTTATTACAGACATAAATACTTTTTACTGCACATTTTAGAGTGGCCTTTTATTGTCCCCAGCACAAGGTGCACCTGTAATATGATCATGCAGTTTAATTAGCTTTTTGATATGCCACACCTGTCAGGTGAATGGATTATCTTGGCAAAGGAGAAATGCGTACTAACAGGTATGTACAATGAATTGTGTACAAAACTTTGTGCATATGAATCATTTCTGGGATCTTTTATTTCAGCTCATAAACATGGGGCCAACACTTTACATGTTGCGTTTGTATTTTTGTTCAGTATAATAATTTACGCATCAAAGATCATCCTTTGGCATTTTCTTCAGAATGGGCTAGCAACAAAAAGCTTAAAGGCCCAAAGCGGTTTTAATCTCAATATCAAATAATTTCTGGGTAACTATTAAGTACCTTACTGTGATTGTTTTCATTTAAAAGCTTCTTAGCCAAGAGCAATTTCTCAAGCAAGAATTTTGCTAGCACTATCTGGGAGTGGGCTGAGTGGGGAGGGTAAAACGGAAAACTAGCTGTTATTGGCAGAGACATTTGTAACTCTTTGTTATTGGTCTATCAACTAATTTATCATGTCACAAGGCAGGCCAAAACTCCATCCCACCAAAACAGGCATTATTTTAAAACAGCTCTTACGCTAAAAGGGCATTATCATAAGTTTACTTGAGTGGCCTGCGCAGTCCCCAGACCTCAACCCAATAGAGCATCTTTCCGACGAGATGGAACGGGCTGTTCGCAACATGAATGTACCGACGTCCCAAAGAATTCAGGCTGTTCTGGAGGAAAAGGGGGTCTGACTCGGTACTTGATTACTTTAAAACAGTTACAGAGTTTAGTGGCTGTGACAGGTGAAAACTGAGTATGGATCACAACATTGTAAATATGCCACAATACTGAACTATTTGACAGAGTGAAAAGAAGGAAACCTGTACAGAATAAAATATTCCAAAACATGCATTAAAGTAACTGCAAAAAATGTGTCAAATCAATTCACTTCTTGTCCTGAATTCGAAGCGTTATGCTTGGGTTAAATCCAATCCAAAACATTTCTGAGTACCACTCTCCCTCCATATTTTCAAGCATAGTGGTGGCTGCTTCATGTTATGGTATGCTTGTAACCGATAAGGATGAAACGAACGACAGGCAAAATCGTAGAGGAAAACCTAGTTCAGTCTGCTTTCCACCAGAAACTGGGAGATGAATTCACTTTTCAGCAGGATAATAACCTAAAACATAAGGCCAAATCTACACTGGAGTTGCCGATTCACAGTTTTGACTTAAATCTGCTTATAAAACTATGGCAAGACCTGGTCAGTATCCACTGGCATTACTTCTTGAACTTTATTGTTGGTTAGGGGCTTGTGAGTAAGCATTTCACCTGTTGTATTCGGCGCATGTGACAAATAAAATTAGGTTTCATTTGATTTGATCTAATAACTAACAAGGATTGTCGTTTGCCGGCTACAGACCAGCAATGACATCGCCACCCAGTAACGACGTAGCTCTTTGTCTTGGTTACGTCAGCTGGAGGGGCCTTGGACTCTTTAATTACGGCCTGATTTCCCAAGGCTCCACCGGGCCATCTCACACTCATCATTACTGGCCTTGGGAAGGCATTCATCTCTATGGGCCGAAGGTACTGGGGAAAAAATCTATGGCCATCTCCCAATAGATTTAATGACTCCCTTTGCTTGTCGGCTTTACTTCAGGACCAGTGGTTGGTGAAGGTAATGGACCGGCTTCATCTACCAGATTGCTCTCACGCACTTTAAGACCTGAGCTCATGAAGAAAGATGATGAGGAAAGAGAGCCGTTTTAAATAATTGGAGCACAGCCCAATGCCTTCTGGGGAATGTATGTTTGTTCGGCATGCTTGTCCAGCCAAACCCCCTGCCTTATGAAAGAGAGAGATGAGCTATGAATCAAATAAAGGGATCATCTATAAGGACCAGACCTGGGTTCAAATACTTGTTGTATTTGTTATTGAAATACTATATATATATAT
Organism: Thymallus thymallus; assembly: GCA_023634145.1. Taxonomy (NCBI): domain Eukaryota; kingdom Metazoa; phylum Chordata; class Actinopteri; order Salmoniformes; family Salmonidae; genus Thymallus; species Thymallus thymallus. The sequence continues at coordinate 10,724,320 of CM042396.1, read as the reverse complement.
TTTTGAATATTTTCAAATAATGTGGCCTGAATCAACTCCTTCTATGAAGTATTTAAAGGTATTTTCAAATAATTTCCTATACAGTGCATTCAGAAAGTATTCAGACCCCTTGACTTTTTCCACATTTTGATACGTTACAGCCTTATTCTAAAATTGATTAAATTGTTTATTTTCCTCATCAATCTACACGCAATACCCAATAATGAAAAAGCAAAAACAGTTTTTTTGGAAAGGTTTGCAAATGTTTAATCAGAAATCAGAAGTATTACATTTACATACACTACTGTTAAAAATGTTGGGGTCACTTAGAAATGTCCTTGTTTTTTAAAGAAAAGCTAAATTTTTGTCTATTAAAATAACATCAAATTGATCAGAAATACAGTGTAGGCATGGTTAATGTTGTAAATGACTATTGTAGCTGGAAATAGGCTCTACATAGGCGTACAGAGGCCCATTATCAGCAACCATCGCTCCTGTGTTCCAATGGTACGTTATGTTAGCTAATCCAAGTTTATAATTTTAAAAGGCTAATTGACCATTAGAAACCTCTTTTGCAATTATGTTAGCACAGCTGAAAACTGTTGTTCTGGTTAAAGAAGCAGTAAAACCTGCCTTCTTTAGACTAGTTGAGTATCTGGAGCATCAGCATTTGTGGGTTCGATTACAGGCTCAAAATGGCCAGAAACAAATAACTTTCTTCTGAAACTCGTCAGTCTATTCTTATTCTGAGAAATTAAGGCTATTCCATGCGAGAAATTGCCAAGAAACTGAAGATCTCATTCAACGCTGTGTACTGCTTCACAGAACAGCGCAAACTGTCTCTAACCAGAATAGAAAGAGGAGTGGGAGGCCCCGGTGCACAACTGAGAAAGAGGACAAGTACATTAGAGTGTCTAGTTTGAGAAACAGATGCCTCACAAGTCCTCAACTGGCAGCTTCATTAAATAGTACCCGCAAAACACCAGTCTCAACATCAACAGTGAAGAGTTGACTCTGGGATGCTGGCCTTCTAGGCAGAGTTGCAAAGAAAAAGCCATATCTCAGACTGGCCAATAAAAAGAAAAGATTAAGAAAGAACAGACACTGGACAGAGGAAGATATGGCTTTTTCTTTGCAACTCGGCCTAGCTTATGCTGTTGACACCTCTATCGCTACACCACATGTACCTACTCCGACACTTTGATATGTGTGAAAGCATGTAACAAGGCCTACATATTCGGACAAGAACACACAATATTCGACACCTATAACACAATGTTTGTGAGTCACCTCTAGTACGTCACCTCTACAAAAACATTGTGGGGATCAGACTCCCATAATGGACCTAAAGAGGAATTTTCTAAGGACATTAATAGAGAGGAGGGTAGTGGGTTGAGAGGTGGATTTTTGACTGCTGCCTATTTCCTGTGACCAGGGACCCTTTTAAACCTGGTCTGTGACGACCACTCTGGAAGCTGCGATAGGGACCAATCAAAAGCCATTGATTAGCTGTCAGAGTCTTTGGACATTCACAGCAGTAGGCAGGTAACTAATGTGTTGTTAAGTGGTACAGGAACTGGATGGGGCTTTTAGACTTTTTTAGAACATTGTGTGAAAGGCGTAAATGTTTGCGTGAGTAACCCATGTTGTTTTGTTGGAAAATAATTTGTAATAATTTGTACTTCCAAGAAGAGTGGGATAATAATTTACATTTCGAAAGTATTTAAAGAGTAACCTATTATTATACTTTACGTTGAGATGCTGTCCATAAAAATCATACAAAACATCTATAAATTAATAGTTGAACTTGCATGAACATGGCATGACTCATCTCCTAATGTGCTATTATAAACAGAGAGAAATGTTGAACCACATTGATAATGTTATCATTGTACATCACGGTTTATGTGCTAGCCATGGTAATAAAAAAGAATGAGGACTAGACTCCAGGCACTTTCAATATTTGCAATAGAGGTTCTTGCAGGACGATCTGATTTCCAGAGAAATGATTATTACGAAGATATTCAGTCATCTATGTGAGAAATGTATTAAAATGTATTCACCGCCCCTACAACCCATCCCTCTCTCCATTAGCAATGATTGAGGATATAGTTGTTGTTTGACATCAAAATGAATATTATATATAAATATAAATATATATATATGAATATTAAAATAATAATATTCATATTATGAATATTTTTTGAATAACTGGTCATTATAGTGCAATAAAAACATAGTCATCTCATGAAATGGCTGCATAATTCCATATTGTGAGTGTACCTTATAGGCATTAATATGCTAATAAAGAAATATAGCACAACAGTAGCCATGCATCAGAAAAAAAACACTATTTGGCAAGCACTGAACCCCAGTAACCATCTAAAGAATCTCACTATTTGGCAAGCACTTAAATTACTAGATCACAACATTTCAACAATTAATTTATCATTTAGAAAATACCGGTCACTGAAATATGAATAGTTGATGAAATACGTATACATCCTTTATAAATCCTCATTAACTTCTAGTAAATAATTTACTAGCTACTTAATATCCAGAGTACTAGCTACTTATAAACCACTTATAAGCTGTTATCTACTTACACATCTGCTTGTTAACGACATACATACCCTTTAACAGCTACTGGTAGCTAACTACTTATAAATCCTTTATAAGCTCTTTGTGGTACCTTCATGTAAAGTGCTACCAACTAAAATATTTTTTTTGTGTGCGGTGGTGTTCCCTCAGAGTGTGGCAGACTCTTTACGAGCTATTATTAAACCAGCTTATTAACTACTTAGAAACCCTTCATACATGGTCCATTAATGTTAAGTGCTACCAACAAAAGGATATCGTTGTGGTTTTGGTAGTTGTACTCTTTCTAATGCAGTGGCAGACCCTGTCTGGTTGGTTCGGTTCTCCAGAATTATGGGTCTAATTTACAGACGCTGTGAGAACACCTCTGAGATTTTTCAGGATGGACAATTCTTTGAAGTGCTCCGTATTGGCATATCATAAATAAACATGAGCTATGTTTGCTTTGGAGTAAGGAGGCCAAGCCTGGGCACACACGGGATGGATCGAGGAATAGTAATTTGCTCCGGGATGTTTTGGCTAATGTTTTGCAATTTTAGTGTGCATGTGTGTGTGTGTGGGCATATATGTGTTTGTGTGTGAGCAAGTGTGTGTTTGGTAACTGTGTGTGTGTACGTGCATGCGTGAGTGTGTGTCTATGAGTGTGAATGGGAGGTTATGGATAGTTGGATCTCGTTTTGATGTTTAATCTTCATCTAAAACTATGAAATCAAGTTGTAACAGAACATAAGGGTTAGCGGAGCCAATCATCTTCCTTTGATCTAGTTTAATTAATTAAAAAAATTATTATAATGATTTGATGTTGTAAGGGGTTAAAAAATTGTTGGAACAGTTCATTGAAAATGTAATTGCATACAGTTTCCACATAATGGAATGATCAGGTAAAATGGTCAGGTAAAATGATCAGGTAAAATGATCAGGTAAAATGAAGAGGTAATCAAGCATGGAGTCGGAATAAAAAGGTTTAAAGATTAATTGATAAGGGGACAATAGGAGACTGTCACACCCTGATCTGTTTCACCTGCCTTTGTGATTGTCTCCACCCCCCTCCAGGTGTCGCCCATCTTCCTCGTTATCCCCTGTGTATTTATCCCTGTGTTCTATGTTTGGGTGTTGCCAGTTCGTTTTGTTTATCAAGCCTACCAGCGATTTCCCCCTTTACTCCTGCCTCTCTAAAGTGCCTGTTTTCTTGGTTTCCCGGTTTCGACCTTCCCTCTGCCTGCCCTGACCCTGAGCCTGCCTGCCGTCTTGTACCTTTGCCCCACTACTCTGGATTGCCGAACTCTGCTTGCCCTGACCCTGAGCCTACCTGCCGTCTTGTACCTTTGCCCCACTACTCTGTATTACCGAACTCTGCTTGCCCTGACCCTGAACCTGCCTGCCGTCTTGTACCTTTGCCCCACTACTCTGGATTACCGAACTCTGCTTGCCCCTGACCTGTCTTTTGCCTGCCCCTGTTGGTATAATAAAAATGTGTTATTCCAACGTTGTCTGCGCCTGGGTCTCACCTGTACGCTGATAGTACGAACTGGCCATGACTGACCCAGCAGACTCGAACCAGCTGCGCAATGCCATCTCCTCCCAAGGAACCTCCATTGGCAGGCACAAGGAATTACTTCGGGGCCTATGGTGGGGGTCCAGACCAGGCAGAGCGCCATGACCGGACATTGGACATGTTGCTGGAGCAATGCCGCAGGTTGTCGGGGAGGCAGCCTGACACGGTGGTAGCCCCACAGCCCCTCTGTAACTCAGCGGCTAGCAGCACAGCCCCACCAGTCACACCACCTTCCCGGGAGCCCCGTTTACCTCTGCCGGAACGCTTTAATGGAGAGCCGAGCACCTGTTGGGCATTTTTGGCTCAGTGTGCCCTCATTTTCGAGCTTCAGCCCTCCTCCTTCCCCTGGGAGCGCTCCAAGATAGCCTACCTCATCACACTGATGTCCGGGAGTGCTCTCACCTGGGCGACCGCTGTATGGGAAAAACAGCCAGCCATATGCAGGAGAGGTGAGGAAAGTTTTCGATGCCCCATTCTCCGGGAGAGACACTGCCCATAGGCTAATTCAGCTTTGGCAGGATTCCCGCAGTGTGGCCGATTATGCGGTGGATTTCCGTACGTTAGCAGCGAAGAGTGCCTGGAAGCAGGAAGCACTCTTCAATATGTTTTTGCACAGCGTCTCGGAGGAGGTCAAGGACGAGCTTGTTGCTCGGGAGTTGCCCATAGATTGGATCTGGATTCCCTCATCGCCTTGACTATCTGCATCGATGGGCGATTACGGGAACAACGGTGGGAGAGGAAGTTTCGGTTCCCCACCCGGAATCTGAGTCACCACGGAAGTCCCCGATGGTCCCGTTGCTGAGAGAACCTGAGGGTTCCCGACCCTCCCCGAGAATCACTGAAGACGGAGTCACCGCTGATGCAGCTAGGCAGAGCGGGGCTGTACAGAACCGACACTGGGACGTGTCTGTACTGCGGGACTTTTGGTCATTTTGTGTCCGCTTGTCCGGAAAAAGACCAGGCCCACTGGTAGGAGCGAGTACTCTGGTGGGCCATATGGAGACTTCACACACTAGCACCCCCTTTCATGCTATTTTGCGGTGGGGAGACCAGTCCAAGTCGCTCCGGGTCCTCATTGAATCCGGGGCTGACGAGAGTTTTTCAGACGTCACCCTGGCTGCCGAGCTGAACATCCCCACTCAGCCCCTCTCCATACTCATGTAGGTTAGAGCACTAGACGGGCACTCTATTGGACGGGTCACCCATAACACCACTCCCATCAACCTGTGTTGGGGAATCACAGCGAGATTATGCAATTTCTGCTGATCAAATCTCCTCAGATTCCGGTGGTGTTAGGATTCTCCTGGCTCTAACGTCACAATCCCCTCATCAACTGGGCCACGGGGGCTGTTATGGGCTGGAGCCCGTCCTGCCTCGCCCACTGTTTGAAGTCGGCGCAACCTGCCCCGGGACGTCTTCCTGGGGGCTCGGAGGCTTCCCCGGACCTCTCCACCATTCCAGCGGAGTAAAAGGACCTCGGGGAGGTGTTCAGTAAGGCCTGGTCTACTTCCCTTCTGCCGCATAACCCCTATGACTGTGTTATTGACCTTCTCCCTAGCACCACGACGCCACGGGGACGGCTGTATTCGTTGTTGGGACCAGAGACCATGGCTATGGAGAGCTACATTGGGGACTCCTTAGTGGCAGGATTTATGCATCCCTCTTCCTCTCCCGCCGGACAAAACCCTGCGCCCGTGCTACTCTGGATTACCGAACTCTACCTGCCCTGATCCCGAGCCTGCCTGCCGTCTTGTACCTTTACCCCACTACTCTGGATTACCGAACTCTGCTTGCCCCTGACCTGTCTTTTGCCTACCCCTGTTGGTATAATAAACATTGTTATTCCGACATTGTCTGCGTCTGGGTCTTACCTTCAAATGTGATACCTAGAGGACTCTCAGACCATGAGAAACAAGATTCTCTGGACTGTTGAAACCAAGATTGAACATTTTGACCTGAATGCCAAGCGTCAAGTCTGGAGGAAACCTGGCACCATCCCTACTGTAAAAAAGGCTCTAAAGTATTTGTAGTTAATCATATCAGTAATGATAATTCATCATATCAGAGCTGTAGCTCAAGTGGAGAAGAGCATGCTGGGCGATATCCAGATTAGAGAAGAAGGTCAGCTCGAGAGAAGTCAAGTTCAAGCCATCCTTGTGTTTTCCTACTAGTTAGCTTTCATTGTGTGTCCTTGTTGGTATACCACACACACACACACACACACACTTTGGTTGAAGCAAGTTGCCAAACCACTAAGTGTCTTAGCCAATCCATACTACATAAACTGTGTGGTGCTGTTCCGTGCCTGTGTATATTCTGTGTTATTAAACCCCCTCAACTGGAATCCTACCTGTCTGTCATCTGTGCCCTTACCAGCACACAGAGCGAACACCTAACCTAAAGAATATACAGTCCACCAAGTCCTCCCTTACACCTACGGTAAAGCATGGTGGTGGCAGCATCATGCTGTGGGGATGTTTTTCAGTGGCAAGGACTGGGAAATTAGTCAGGATCGAGAGAAAGATGAACGGAGCAAAGTACAGAGAGATAATTGATGAAAACCTGCTCCACCTTCCAACAGGACAACAACTCTAAGCACACAGCTAAGACAATGCAGGAGTGGCTTCGGGACAAGTCTCTGAATGTCCTTGAGTGGCCCAGGCAGAGCCTGGACTTGAACCCGATCGAACATGTCTGGAGAGTCCTGAAAATAGCTGTGCAGCGACGCTCCCCATCCAACCTGACAGAGATTGAGAGGATCTGCAGAGAAGAATGGGAGAAACTCCAGAAATACAGGTGCGCCAAGCTTGTAGCGTCATACCCAAGAAGACTCAAGGCTGCAATCACTGCCAAAGGTTCTTCAACAAAGTACTGCGTAAAGGGTTTTTGCTTTGTCTTTATGGGGTATTGTGTGTAGATTGATGAGGGAAAAAAAAACAATTTAATACATTTTAGAATAAGGCTGTAACGTAACAAAATGTGGGAAAAATCAAGGGGTCTGAATACTTTCCGAATGCACTGTAACCCCATGGCTAAGGTTGGTTGATGGTATGCTATATGTACATAATATCTAGACTGAGATCTCCAAAGGTCTGTGGTTAGCAGCATCAAAGTCATTCAGGGCACCATGCCATATCTAGATAAGCATATGGCGAAACTTTAAGTGCTTACTAGGAGCAGCAATAGAAGCCATTGACCTCTCTTAATTTCTTGGATTTTAATGGAATCTAAAAAGTCACAGGAGTCTAATCGTATAATACTCGCATACACAGATCAATTCTTTACTAGATGTGGACGTGCTAAGCCCATACGCCACACTTGAGATCAGATCATCCGTGTGATGTGAAGATCAATGGGTCTGTATAGGGGCTGCTCAGAATTGATCTTGTAAATGGGGAAATCTTTGCTTTGGTTTGCTGTGATGATCTCGACTGAGGTCACCATACTGGGTCATGGCACATCTTGGCGCAAAATGAGGTAATTTATGCTAAGCGATGTTAAGAGAACCCCTACATTACATCCATCAAAAATTACATAATATACACATTACCCTGGCCTGAGGGACATTTATCTTCATTCAGCCACACGACTCCATTACGTAGCCTTGTAATGGCTAGAATGAAAAGGTCACAACAGCATACACAACAGCATGAGTTATTCCATGGAGCTTTATGTTATAGCCCGGTTTAAGCTAGTACTTACCTGGTATGTATTAACTAAGAAACGATGTGGTAAAGGGGATAATTCCTGATACTTACCTCAAAGAATTCAACACAATTGGTGACTACATGGTACCAAATGGTAGTGATCCTTGAGTCAAGGAATCTTTAAGGAACTGACGTGTTACTATGCAATTAGGTAATTACTGTTCAAATCAAATCAAATGTATTGGTCACATACACATGTTTAGCAGATGTTATTGCAGTTGTTTCTAGCTCCAACAGTGCAGTAATACCTAACAAGTAATATCTAACAGTTTCACAACAATACACACTAATCTAAAGTAAAGGAATGGAATTTAGAATATATAAATATTGTGACGAGCAATGTCGGAGTGGCATTGACTAAATACAGTAGAATAGAATAGAATACAGTATATACATATGAGATGAGTAATGCAACATATGTAAACATTATTAAAGTGACTAGTGTTCCATTATTAAAGTGGCCAGTGATGTCACGTCTATGTATATAGGGCAGCACCCTCTAAGGTGCTAGTGATGGCCATTTAACATTCTAATGGCCTTGAGATAGAAGCTGTTTTTCAGTTTCTCCGTCCCAGCTTTGATGCACCTGTACTGACATCGCCTTCTGGATGTTAGCGGGGCAAACAGGCAGTGGCTTGGGTGGTTGTTGTCCTTGATGATCTTTTTGGCCTTCCTGTGACATCAGGTGCTGTATGTGTCCTGGAGGGCAGGTAGTTTACTTCCTGACGGGCCGCTGATCCTCAACACTGGGGCCCCACAAGGGTGCGTGCTCAGCCCCCTCCTGTTCTCCCTGTTCAACCATAACTGTGTGGCCAAGCTCGCCTCCAACTCAATCATCAAGTTTGCAGACGACACAACAGTAGTAGGCTTGATTTACCAACAATGACAAGACAGCCTACAGGGACGAGGTGAGGGCTCTGGAAGTGTGGTGCCAGGAAAATAACCTCTCACTTAAAGTCATCAAAACAAAGGAGCTGATCGTGGATTTCAGGAAACAGAAGAATGTCCGCAGCCCGGAACCCCCAGCGAAGGTCCGTAGCCCGAAGCCTATAGCGAAGGTCCGCAGCGCTGAACCTCCAGCGAAGGTCCGCAGCCCGGAACCTCCAGCGAAGGTCCGCAGCCCGGAACCTCCCACCGTCTGCTCCGCTCCAGGGCCAGAGCAGGCCGCTCCACCGGCACCCATTCCGGGTTCAGCTGCCTGCTCCGCTCCAGTGCCAGAGCAGTCCGCTCCACCGGTACCCAATCCGGGTCCAGCCGTCTGCTCCGCTCCAGTGCCAGAGCAGTCCGCTCCACCGGTACCCATTCCGGGTCCAGCCGTCTGCTCCACTCCAGTGCCAGAGCAGTCCGCTCCACCGGTGCCCATTCCGGGTCCAGCCGTCTTCTCCGCTCCAGTGCCAGAGCAGTCCGCCCTACCGTTGCCCAATCCGGGTCCAGCCGTCTGCTCCGTTCCAGAGCCAGAGCAGTCCGCTCCACCGGTGCCCAATCCGGGTCCAGCCGTCTGCTCCGCTCCAGTGCCAGAGCAGTCCGCTCCACTGGTACCCAGTCCGGGTTCAGCCGTCTGCTCCGCTCCAGAGTCTGAGCAGTCTGCCCCACCGGTGCCCAGTCCAGGCCCGGTTGTTTTCCCCGCTCCATGGCCGGAGCCGTTTGCCCCACCGGTGCCCAGTCCTGGACGGGTTGTTTTCCCCGCTCCATGGCCGGAGTCGTTTACCCCACCGGTGCCCAGTCCGGGTCCGGTTCCTTGCCCAGCTCCATGGCCGGAGCAGTTTACTCCACCGGTGCCCAGTCCAGGCCCGGTTGTTTTCCCCGCTCCTGAGCCGATGCCGTTTACCCCACCGGTGCCCAGTCCTCGCCCGGTTAATTGCCCAGCTCCATGGCCGGAGCCGTTTTCCCCACCGGTGCCCAGTCCTGGCCCGGTTGTTTTCCCCGCTCCATGGCCGGAGCCGTTTGCCCCACCGGTACCCAGTCCGGGCCCGGTTATAAAGAAGGGGCATGGGAGAAAACTGTACACTTCGCCAGAGCCGCCCCTGATGGACTAGTCTTCCCTCCCTATTAACCCCCCCTTGTATTTGTGGTTTTTTGTTTGGCGTCCGGGAGTCCGCGCCTTGGGGGGGGGGGGGGGGTACTGTCAGGCTCTGGCCATAGAGAAGCCCATTTGCTTCTCTAGGTAGCTATGGTCAGAGTCTGACAGTTCTATTCTTTCAGTTTTCTGGTGGTGGTTTGTGTGGGATCCCTAATTAGAGGCAGCTTTCGTGTTTGTTTGTATTGTATAGTTCGTTCATTTGTACATTTATATTACATAGTAAATAAAAAAAGAATGTCGAACTATAATCCCTGCGCTGCGTCTTGGTCGAGGTATGCACCCTCTCATGACACATATGTATATATACTATATTCTATACTATTCTACTGTATCTTAATCCATGCCGCTCTGACATTGCTCGTTAGTATATTTATATATTCTTAATTCCATTCCTTTACTTAGATTTGTGTATTGGGTATATGTTTTGAAATGATGTCACGTGTTGGTATTGTCAGAGACCAAGGCGCAGCGCAGGTACAGTTCGACATAGTTTTATTCTTACATAAACTATAATTAGTCAGAACTATTCAAAACAACAACAAATACACCAACGGAAGAGAACAAACTTACTTCGTGGTGTGTGTAGACAATGACATCAAGATATACAAATATATAATGACCCACACCTAGGTGTGGGACATACAAACATATGTAGGATCCCTAATTAGAGACAATGCACTGCAGCTGCCTCTAATTAGGGATCCAACACAAAACCCCCACATAGAAACATAAATTATAGATCTGTCAGACCATGGCTATTTAGAGAAGCAATGGACTTCTCTATGGCCAGAGCCTGACAAATGATTAGATATTACTTGTTAGATATTACTGCACTTTCGTAGCTAGAAGCACAAGCATTTAGCTTCACCCGCAATAACATCTGCTAAACACATATATGTGACCAATACAATTTTATTTGATATACACTACCGTTCAAAAGTTTGGGGTCACTTAGAAAAGTCCTTGTTTTTGAAAGAAAAGCACAAATGAGCTTTTATTTCAAAAACAAGGACATTTCTAAGTGACCCCAAACTTGTGAACGGTAGTGTACATGGCTGTGACTGTAACCGAAGAGAATTCTAATGGGAGGTAATAGGGTCGGCATTTGATTGTGAGGTATTCTAGGTCGGGTGAACAAAAGGACTTGAGTTCCTGTATGTTACCACAATCACACCATGAGTAGTTAATCATGAAACAAACACCCCCGCCCTTCTTCTTCCCAGAGAGATATTTATTCTTGTCCTTGTGATGAACTGAGAACCCAACAGTATGTACGGACTCAGACTGTATATCCCGAGGGAGCCATGTTTCCGTGAAACAGAGTATGTTACAATCCCTGATGTCTCTCTGGAAGGAGATCCTCGCCCTGAGCTTGTCAACTTTATTATCCAGAGACTGAACATTAGCGAGTAATATACTCTGAAGCGGTGGGTGGTGTGCACTCCTCCTGAGTCGGACTAGGAGTCCAATCCGAATACCTTGTCTCTGCCGGCAGAATATATAATAAAAGCAATTTCGAAGTATCTGGTAAACCTGTTAGGTAAGCAGTGGTCTATAAAGAAAAGCGATACCAGGTATACTTTAATTCGTCCTATAGAAGAGATTAAGCTGTTTTAGTGTTTTCTATTTTTCGGAGGCAAAGCCGCTTCCCGTCTGCCCATATGATTGCAGTTGTTACATGACAAAAGGTGATGTTGTTATTTTTTGCCAGAGAGAGGGCTCAAAGTTGAAACACTTCCATGATGGAAATGTCTCAGCGGCTTTGTAAATAAAGTAACCCACTCCCATTCACTGAGATGATCCTTGACATCAGGCGTATACGATATATGAATTTGGTTTCTATGTTTTTCTTGAAGCCTCTAAAAATCAATGGTGTCATCCTCTCTCCGAGTATTTTGGTGCGTAGGTGCATGTGTTTGTGAGTGAGACAGCGTGCGTATGTGCCTAAAAGTTGAGAGTTCATGCCTATTATTTTACAGTAGGCTATCCATGTGTGTAGTTACAGTGCATGCAATATTTATGTCTCTGCATCCAGATGTTGCTTCTTAATAGACTGGGAGAGTCTGTATTATGTGCCTACATGTTGACAATACATGTGCAGATACCTATGAGTTACGAGAACGCTACATGTGTATATGCTTAATGCTATATGAATGTGTGTGTATCCGTGTTTTGACTTTTGTGTGCGTCAGAGAGAGAAATGTGTGAATGTATGTGGGTATGTTTGTTTTCAGTGTGTGTTGATGTCTCATCATCATGATACTGTATGTGTAATGTCCTCTTGAGCTGCAAAATTCCTTCCCCCGGTCTATCTGTCTCCTAAAATGACGTTGCCGCAGATTGGACAGTGAGCGGAGCGAGATAATGACAAACCCTTTTTGAATTCACTCGCCCCGGAGCTCTACAGGTTACACACACTGAGAAATGAGCAGAATTTCCACACAATATAAAAGCCAACAGCACAGAGCTATGTGTTCAAGGACACTGAGCTTATGAATTCATAAGTAACTTCGCTACACACACAATCAATTGTGCAGTGTTCTATGTTTAGCTCTGACATTGTTTCTGAAGACACAAATGCCAGGTTTACAATATTACTATACTAGAAGTGGATGAAAATTAGAGGAGAAAACTAATTGTGAAAGTGCAAGAAAAGAAAAGACAAGGAAGCGAACAATGTTCTGCAATGCTCTGAAGGCCATATTCTTGCCATGTATTTTAATGTATTTTCTGAATGATTGCACTGTAAGTGCTACATATGAAAAGCACGATAGACAATTTGATTATTTATAATAATGGATGGCAAATGTTTTAATGGATAGCTAGGAGGAGAGAGAGGTAAAGGATGAAGCCTATTGTAACTGACAATGGCTGACTTGCTGTAGCTGGCTTGTTTTAGTGTCAGTATGATTGATTGACAGGCTTCGTTGGGAGATGTTATGAATGCGATTTTTGGTCTTTGGGGACTAGGTGAAGTGACATGAAAAGGCACAAGGTACAAGGGCACGTCCTGTGTGTGTGCGTGTGTGTGTGTGTGTTTGCGTCACGTGTGTCATGTTTTAAAAAAAAATCTGTATTGACCCCGAATTAGATACAACTTTACATGAGATACTCATGCTTTGTAGATGGGTGTGTGTGTGCATGTGTGCGTCCGTGTGTGTGTGTGTGCGCGCGCGCATGCGTCCGTGTGTTGTCATGCATGTGTGCGAGCATTTGTGTTCTATACACAATATGAGGATCTGCCAGGTTTCAACAGAGACTTGGCAATGGCACTCGCTGCCTCTGGAGCTATCCATTGTGAGCGAGAAAACCATAAAAGCTGTGATCTTAATTACCTGCGATGAAAGACGGAGAGAGGCACGAGGACAAAGAGGAAAGCCCAGCTTTGTTCCAATAATCTAAACCTCTCATCCTTGCCTCCCTTAGAATATCTCAAAGCCATGAGGAATATCCCATCTAACCAGTCCTAGCCATAAAGATGTACAGTTCCAGATATTATTTTATCCACATTGACATTTGAGTCATTCAGCAGATGCTCTTATCCAGAGCGACTTACAGTTAGTGCATTCGTCTTAAGATAGCTAGGTGGGACAACCACATACAGTGCATTCAAAGCAAAAACATTTTTGAAAATGTATTAAATATAAAAAACTGGAATATCACATTTACATAAGTATTCAGACCTTTTACTCAGTACTTTGTTAAAGCACCTTTGGTAGCGATTACAGCCTAGATTCTACTTGGGTATGACGCTCCAAGCTTGGCACACCTGTATTTGGGGAGTTTCTCCCATTCTTCTCTGCTGATCATCTCAAGCTCTGTCAGGTTGGATGGGGAGCACAGCTATTTTCAGGTCTCTCCAGAGATGTTCGATCGGGTTCATGTCCGGGCTCTGGCTGGGCTACTCAAGGACATTAAGAGACTTGTCCCGAAGCCACTCCTGTGTTGTTTTGGCTGTGTGCTTAGGGTCGTTGTCCTGTTGGAAGGTAAACCTTCGCCCTAGTCCGAGGTCCTGAGTGCTCTGGAGAAGGTTTTCATCAAGGATCTCTCTGTACTTTGCTCTGTTAATCTTTCCCTCGATCCTGACTAGTCTCCCAGTCCCTGCCTCTGAAAAACATGATGCTGCCAACACCATGCTTCATCGTAGGGATGGTGCCAGGTTTACTCCAGATGTGACGCTTGGCATTCAGGCCAAAGAGTTCAATCTTGGTTTCATCAGACCAGAGAATCTTGTTTCTCGTGGTCTGAGAGACCTTTAGGCTGTCATGTGCCTTTTACTGAGGAGTGGCTTCCGCCTGGCAAGTCTACCATAAAGGTCTGATTGGTGGAGTGCTGCAGAGATTGTTGTTCGTCTGGAAGGTTCTCCTATCTCCACAGAGGAACTCTGGAGCTCTGTTAGAGTGACCATCAGGTTCTTGGTCACCTCCCTGACCAAGGCCCTTCTCCCCCTATTGCTCAGTTTGGCCGGGCAGCCAGCTCTAGAAACTTCTTCCATTTAAGAACAATGGAGACCGCTGTGTTCCTGGGGACCTTCAATGGTACACTTCCCCAGTGCTGTGCCTCGACACAATCCTGTCTCAGAGCTCCACGGACAACTCCTTTGACCTCATGGCTTGGTTTTTGCTCTGACATGCACTGTCAACTGTGGGTCCTTATATAGACAGGTGTGTGACTTTCAAAATCATGTCCAATCAATTGAACTTACCACAGGTGGACTCCAATCAAGTTGTAAAAACATCTCAAGGACGATCAATGGAAACAGGATGCACCTGAGCTCAATTTCGAGTCTCATAGCAAAGGGTCTGAATTCTTATGTAAATAAGGGGTTTCTGTTTTTCATTTTAATAAATTAGCAACAATTTCTAAAAAACTGTTTTCGCATTGTCATAATGGGGTATTGTTTGTAGATTGATGAGGGGAAAAAATAATTTAATACATTTTAGAATAAGGCTGTAATGTAACAAAATGTGGATAAAGTCAAGGGTTCTGAATACTTTCTGAATGCACTGTATCTCTATGGTCCTCGCTATCACCTGTCAGTGGGTTTGAGAGAAACGGAGATAGAAATGTAGAAACGTTAAGTGCAGTGGTAGACTGGGTGAAGAGAAAGACGGGAGGGTGAAGTCAAGAAAAAAGAGAATACACTGAGTCTGAAACCCCAAAGGCCTGTTGTAGTCACAGCTAAAAACCGAAACGAGTGCGACAGAGGACACATAAAAGGGAAAGCAGCATATGCGTTGGTAACAGAGAATCAAACAGGAGGAGGAAGGTGGAAGTGAAAGAGGGGAGGAGAGCGAGGCGGGTGTTTCAGACGATTTGTTTGCTTTTAAGGTGGAAAGCGAATCTCACAGTAATAACAATAAGAGCATGAATCAGCCTTATTAAAGGTGAGTCTTGGAACGGTGTGCGCTAGGCACTACACATTAGCCCAATGCGGTGCAGTCAATGTCAGCCTTTTGTGCGCCAGGATTCTCCATGCCGGCCACCGTTAATAGCTATTGTTTACCTAAGCGATTGTTCTTGCCCGGCCATGATGTCACACATTGGCCAGAGAGAAGGGAGAGAGGAGACTCGAAGTATAGAGCTAGGTTATGGAGAGGGGTAACACTCACAGAAACATGTAGATAGAAACTGACACACACACGCCCATGCACATGCACACACACACAAACAGCAATACACTGGATGGACACCTATCAAGTATACTGTAGATGAAACATGGACACATACTGTAGCTATATACACTACAAATCCATGCCAATATTGATACAAACAGATCAATACAGTAACGTATATCCCCCCTAGAAGCTGCTGTCTTCTAACGGTGACATTAGTCAGCATCCAGGTGACACCCAAACCGCTAGACACACTCAAGTATGGCAGGTTCCTTTTCTGATCTCTAGGCTGGACAACTGACTGTCTCCTTTATGTGAGATCATTACAGTGAAGATTTTTGCTCTCTGAATTGGTGTTTTCAGCTAGTCAATATTGAGCGAGGATCGTCCGACCCTGGAACCACAAAGAAGAAACTGCCCACAGTGTAGTTCCAATCGAGCCGTTTGACAAGTGTGTGACCATGCTTCACAACACACACCATTGATCCACGACAGAGATACTCTTTTTGTGGCGCAGGAACTTCCAACATACCACCCCAAATGATTTAACTTTTCCCATTAGTGTGTTGTGTTGAGTTACTCGCCCAAACTAACTAGTAGCTTTGTACAGTTACAGTTACCTTTCCTAGCAAATTATGACTCTCACTCACTCACTCACTCACTCACTCACTCACTCACTCACTCACTCACTCACTCACTCACTCACTCACTCACTCACTCACTCACTCACTCACTCACTCACTCACTCACTCACTCACTCACTCACTCACTCACTCACTCACTCACTCACTCACTCACTCACTCACTCACTCACTCACTCACTCACTCACTCAGCTGTCTATCTATCATTCTATCATTCACTCATCCACTCATCCATTAACATGCTGAGCAACTCTCTCTCTCTCTCTCTCTCTCTCTCTCTCTCTCTCTCTCTCTCTCTCTCTCTCTCTCTCTCTCTCTCTCTCTCTCTCTTTCTCTCTCTCTCTCTCTCTCTCTCTTCTCTCTCTCTCTCTCTCTCTCTCTCTCTCTCTCTCTCTCTCTCTCTCACTAAAGCTTTGTTACTGATTTTCTCTCTAACACACACACGTCCACACACAGGCGCACAATCACACGTACATACACACAACCACAGGCAGTCAGCCTATCAAAATGACCAAGATGGCATTTTATGTCTTGCTCTCCTCCTTCCTCTCTCTCTCCTTTCTTCCTCTGTTCCTCCCTCACTCCCTCTTTTTCACACTGCTGCCGTAGCAACAGAGGACCAGGAGGGAGATAGAGAGAGATGAAGAGGAAGGGATGGAGGGGAGGTGGTGAGCAAAGGAGAGAAAGAGAGGAGAGAGAGAGAGAGAGAGAGAGAGAGAGAGAGAGAGAGAGAGAGAGAGAGAGAGAGAATTGGTAAACATTTGATTGGTGTCATGGTCCAGCAATGGTGTGAAGCAGAGACGGTGGGTTGTAGATTGAGAGAGGGGGAGGTGGACAGGGGAGAGGGGGAGAGATGTGGGGGTCTCAGTTTGCACAGTGTCTGTTGCATAATTCCTCCCACCCGTCGACCAGAGCTAAAAATTGCCTGGCAAGCGATCACTCTGAACAAAAAAAGCACCCGTACACAAGTGTCTGCAGTGAAGGACAGCGGGTGGAGGCATTATACAATGAAGGCTTACAAAAGCGATTTGCGTGTGTGCAGTGTGTGTGGAGTGTGTGCGTGTGCAGGCAGGTCATTATCTGTGTGCAAGTATGAGCAAGAGCATGCATTTAATTTAGTTTGGGTGTATGTGTTTGTGTGTGTGTTAAGAGCTTGTATGTGCATGAGGGTATCTGTCTGTGTGTGTCTTCTTTGCATATGTGTTTATGGTTGTGTGTTTGTGTGTGTGTGTGTGTTTGTGTGTGTGTGTGTGTGTGTGTGTGTGTGTGTGTGTGTGTGTGTGTGTGCATATGTGTTGTGTGTGTGTGTGTGTGTGTGTGTGTGTGTGTGTGTGTGTGTGTGTGTGTGTGTGTGTGTGTGTGTGTGTGTGTGTGTGTGTGTGTGTGTGTGTGTGTGTGTGTGTGTGTGTGTGTGTATGTCTACTGTATCAGTATAAGTGAGGAGAGATTGCAGCTCTCTCTCAGTCTTTGTAATTAAATGTGTAATTTACTCAGTGTGGCAGGGCTACATAATACTCCCTCGTCCACCAATCAGGGGCTATGAACGAGCAGCTGTGTACAAATACGAGTGTGTATCCCCGCATACAAAAGGTCTCCTGGAGGCCAACAGAGACTACAACCTCATTAACAGGAAGCAAAATCTCACTCCGGCGCCAGAATCCATGAATAAAGTCCATATTTACCTAACAGGTAAATAACAGGATATCAATTTGCTTCAGGATATTAACTCTAAATAGACCTTTATGCAATAGCACTTTGCCAGGAAGTCAAGGTGGCTTCTTAGCAGGTAAACCTATGTTTGTTTAAGTATCTGGTTATATACAGTACGTAGGTGTGTTTAAGTAAGTATCTACTTGGATTTGTGAACTTTTCCAAATGCAAGTTCATACATTAGTGACGCAGAAATAGCACAATGAATGACTGACTGGTTGAGTAATTATACAGGGACAGTGTGTATTGGCAAAGCATACTTTCCCTTACACTGCACTGCATGTTCTCCCCAGGGGGTAATTATTAGTCAGGTCCCTCTCTACACTGCTCTCCGTTCAGTGAGTCGAGTTGCATTGCCGAAGAAAGGGCCCGTTTCAGGATCAGCCTATTGATTTTCTTTGCAAATCCACCACCGCAGGCTAGTCCCATGTGTGTCTTTCTGACTGCTCTGTGGGTGTATGCCTGAGTCGGTTTGTATGTATCGCAGACAATGTCCCACTTTACGCCTGGTTTAACAATAGCTGGTGGATGGAGGGGGACAGTGCAGAATCTCAATGAACATTTGTCTGTTGCCCGTGTCTATGATTCAGCATTTCAGGCACCTCCTCCACCTCCTCCTCCACCTCCTCATCCTCCTCCTCCTCCTCCTCTACCTTCTCATCCCCCTGTCCTGCCTCCCAACAGGCAGGCTCCCTTGGGACATCATCCGAGGACCCCCTCCCTCCTTCACCCTGTTTGATCAGAGGTGGCTAGCGCTCTGCCTGTCAGACTGGTGGTTTAGCATTACGCCAAACAGCTGCCATATGCTCACATGAAAGAGGTAGACAGAAAGGGAGGGGGCAGAGAAATAATAGGAGGGGAGGAGAAGGGAGGATGGGGAGTGAATGAAAGAACTGGGAAAGAGGGAGATAATAGATAAGCAAGTAAAAACACTTGTTCAGAAGGATTACTCTGAAATTGCTACCTGTTCTGACCAGTTGCTACCTGTTCTGACCAGTTGCTACCTGTTGTGGCCAGTTATTGTGACTCATACAACACCTGTGGGTTGTTTTGTCTACTGCCTCTTTTTGAAATGACAAATTAGCTAATGACATCTGAAAGACAGGTGGAAGGATATTGGAGATTCAAGGGAGGTTGAAGATGAGCATTTTTTGGAATCACATCAAAATGTAACCTCAAAAGACTTGAGAGAAGACTTCAAAGAAAGCCTTTCGTTAACACTATAGTTCTTGTCACACACTGATGTGTAGTTTCTCATTACTCCAAACAATGAAATGGAATGATGGTCTGTGATTTTCTACCTCACTCCTGGTTTCTATGGCAACGTATGGTCTCCTGCTGCATAAAAAAACATGATTGAAGTCAAAAAGAAGATTATCTTGTTTTTGTCTTTTAATGAAAAAGACAGATTTAATCGAATGTGTGTTTAAAACCTAACTGTGTGTCTTTGTACATGCTGTTTACATTTGTAAGGCGTAATCTAAAGAAGTATAGTGCTTTCATCGCCTTTGATCTCTTAGTTAATGGCCTTCGAAGATAAGTCAGAAGAAAGTCACTGAGCATAATGATAAAGTAAGCAACAGCGGTGGCGTTCGATATATTTCACAGAATAATATCGCCTCATTTTTCAGATAAGCAACACAATATACTAAAATGTAATGCCATGAGACCCAAAATGTCTGTATGAATAAAGTACGTTGATATAGAAGCTAAAACCATACTGCACAGCACGCTTCGCATCATTCTAGCGCATAGTTTGACTACATCATGTGCACATGCTCAGTATGATTGGTCTGATGAAGGGTAATTATCGGTTACCGAGGGGGGACGCAAGGACGGCGGAACAATATTTTGACAGGTGGTGCGGGACCTCCTATGCGCACTATTACGGGCATAATAGTAAAGACATGTACTGTAAAAATGTGTTACCTTTTAATGTGGCATGAACACAGCCACTTCAAAAAGTAGGCTACCTGCACACGTTCGAGCCACTCTATAATGATTCCAGCATATAAAACAGTGCACTGTGCACCTGCAATTTGATGAATGGAAAATGTAATGACATTCGGTGATTGGCATTAGGCACGCTTGTAGCCTGAATTTATTGATGCGTCCAATGCTGTCCGCGTGCGTCACGGTCCCGGCCAGTCATCTCTGCCTACTCAGGCTACGTTCACACCTATTTTAGATATTTTTCCTGCATATAATTTCCGACATTTGTTAGCCAATTTGTCTAATTATAATTCGTGGGGCTTCTCTTCAATCACTTGTTTCCCTAGAGGAAAGAACAACTGGTGCTCATCAGAACAATGTAATAATTGTATAGAATGAATGCATCAATAATAAGCATAATTTGGTTGACATCGGTGAAGTTTTCTCTGTAAAGCTTTATTTGGATAGTCCGTCTGTAGATGCTCTACAGACTATCAGTTTTCAAGGAAATAAAAAGCTGTGAAAACGATCCAAAATGAATCTGATAGGATATGGATATTTTATGTGGTTGAAATAGCCTACTGTCAGCTTTTATGTCGCTGACAAAGACAGCACGTTGCTGTCAACGTTGTTGATGGTGGTGGAATAACGCTGTCTCAGGTGCCGCAATAGAATCTCCCATGTGTTCATTTGGGTTGAGATCTGGTGACCCACGCACACATACACACACACACACACACACACACACACACACACACACACACACACACACACACACACACACACACACACACACACACACACACACACACACACACACAACCTTTGAGACCCTTCTTTCAAAGTCACTGAGATCTTTTCTTCTAGCCGTTATAGCCCAAATAATGGGCAACTGGGCATTTTTATATATGACCCTAAGCATAATGGGATGTTAATTGCTTAATTAACTCAGGAACCACACCTGTGTGGAAGCACCTGATTTAAATACACTTTGTATCCCTCATTTACTCAAGACTCCTATGAATCACTGGTTGTAATTTCCATTTTGCCTGCGCTCATTTTATAAACCATCTTGTCGGTTAGCCTGGCATGTGTAAACAGTCAGGGGAGATTTAGCTAACCACTGAGGATTACGTTGTATATAAGGCGTCTTTTGTTCTTCAGCACAGGTGGTAGTTAGACCGATTACATGAACAAGAGGAGCCAGGGAGGAGGTCATTGCCAAAAAGCATGTTGAAGTATAGATCATAGAGCTACCTCTGCCTTAATGTCAACGGGTTATGTCTGCCTTCCAGCTAATGTCTTCTACTTCAAACAAAACAACAAAACAGATCCTAAACCGTGCGTTTCTTCTCTTGACCTCTAGTTGAGGGAAGGCTGCGAAAGACATCCCGGCTTAGAGCGCCAAACATTACTCATCGAATCTCTCTGTCGACTCGAAACATCTCGATGTTACTCATCGTTGTGTCCTGTTCGATTGAAATGTGGATAACTGTCAGTTATGGGATGCTAGGCTATTACCCTTTTGTTTTGCAGCCTGTGGCTCAGGGGGTCTTGGAGAGTAGTCGTGGTGAGACTGAATGCACAGTTGGCTATAGACAGCATCTGGAGATGGCTGGGTTGAGGGCTAAATGCGAGCGACAGGCTGGTGACGGGATGGTCTCCAATGGCCCGTGTCGCTCCAGCTGTCACTCAGTGCCCCCAGGACTCTCCTCTCACACCTTGTCATCTCCTCCGTTACTCAGGGACAGCCATGAGAGAGGGAGCAAAAGACAGGCAGAAAGAGAGAGAGATCGAGGGAAGGGCTGATGGAGGAGAAGGTAGAGGTAGTCCATAGGCCTACACAGTCATTTGGAGAGAGAGTTTGAAAGAGAGAAAGAGAGACAGACTAGGGCTAAGAGAGACAGAGGATAAGAGAAAGAGGCAGTCTTTCTTGACTGAAAAGACAACACCGTTTGCAGCCGTCCTTTGATATAGAATAGATATTCTCAGAATGGAGGAGATTAAGAGGAACTCGAAACCTGCCAAAGGTGATTAACCAAAAGCCCCACCTATCATAAATACTTGCCTTAGAAATAATGTATTGGATCAAACAGAGGTGCTATTATCAACGCAATTTACAGTATTTCCTAATTGGTCAATAGGATTGTCTGGTTCGGCAATACAGTAGTTAAAGTGTAGTAGTAATATTACATATTGTAGTGTAGTAGTAATAGCAGTTGTTTCAGTGCAGTTGTAGTAGTAGTATTATTAGCAGTAGTAGTCTGCTGGATCGGCCATTTCATACAGCGTGCAGAGTCTAACAATAACAATAAGCACTTCATTTGGCCGTGTGTTGGGAAAGCTCTGCGTGTCCTTTGCTTAACACAAGTGTGCTACAAAGGGAAATGCCTCAATCGCATTACAGACAGAAATTGAGAAAATAAGATTCAAGAGAAAAGGAGGGAATAAGAGAGGATGACATGAGAGATTTAATAGCCTATAATACAATTTATACCAAGACGGATCTGGAATGTAGAGAAGTCTGGCTGTTGGTCTGTGGGTCTTAGCTGGGGCCTGTGTTACTGTACTAGCGAAATGCCTGACATTGCGTCTGTATCCACACTGCTTTACACCTGTAATCCGGCTTTCTGTCGGGCACCTGGATTTGTACCTGTCATCTGCAGGCATTTAGGTGGTAATCTATCTCAAATGCCTCTTATCTGCTTTTTCTCCCCGTAACCTGGCTGGAATGGATATAAAAATGACTGGCAACAAATATTTTCAAAAGACTATATAAAATAAATAATAGAAATACTGAGCTATATTCTAAGCAATAAAAAAAAATATATACTCATACAAATTGTTTAAATGTGTTTAACAAGTAACACTTTTATTATTTGCACCCCTGTTTTCCATACCTTTCAATACCTCACCTTGTGAAGATAATGGCACTGAGCCTTCACCTAAAATGTTTTATGAGATTGGAGAACACATTGGAATGGATCTTAGACCAGTCCTCCATACAGAATCTTTCCAGATCCTCAATATCCTTTGTCTAAGTTTATGGAATGTTCTTTTCAATTCAAACCACTGATTTTTAATGGTGTTCAAGTCCAGAGACTGGCCATTGTAAAATGTTGATTTTGTGGTCAATTATATATATTGTTTTGTGTATTTACATGTGTGCTTGGGGTTATTGTCTTGCTGGAAGATCCAAGTTACAGCCTCCTGGCAGAGGCAACCAGGTTTTTGGCTAAAAGTTCCTGGTACTGGATAAAGGCCATGATGCTGTTGACCTTAACAAGGGCTCCAGGACCAGTGGAAGCAAAATAGCCCCATAACATAAAGTATCCACCAGCATATTTTACAATACGTATGGGGTTCTTTTCTGCATATCCGTATTTCTTTTGACGCAAAACCGACCACTGGTGAGCTCTATTTTCATGTAATTCAACAAAAGTAAACGCCTGGCATTTGGCACTTGGATTGGAACCGGTGCTATGGTCAGATGACATAAAAGATATAGCTTGAATAATATATTTTTTGCAGATTCTTTTTGTTGGGGGGGGGACAGTTTCCTACCAATCTACACATTTTGCCATGGGGCAAAGAGAAATATGTGCAGTTTTATAAGCAATCTCATACTATTCTACACATTTTGCAATGAGGCTGGGAGAATTTAGCATTTTTAAAGCTAAGTTCCTGCTATTCTAAACATTTTGCCATGACGCTGAGAGAAAATATTGCCGTTTTACAGCTAATTTTCTGTAAATATTTTTTTTGTTGCTTTGAGGCTAAGAGAAAATGTTACTGTTTTTCCTGCAATTCTACACATATTGCCATGTGGCAGAGAGAAAATGTGCAGTTTTATAGATAATCTAATTCTATTCTACACATTTTGCAATGAGTCTGAGAGAAAATGTTGCTAATTTCAAATTATTCTACAAAATGTTGCTATAGCTTATGAGGAGTTAATATACTATATGGGAAAGGGGGTGCAACCTCCAGGGGGTTTGGGGTACCAAGATCCCGTAGGCCTCCAAGTCTTGCGGGGTCTGCTTGGGTCTGTGGTACGTCAGTGTGTTCTCCAACTCATAAAACATTTTAGAAAAAGGCTCAGTGACATTATCCTTGCAAGGTGAGGTATTGAAAGGTATTGAAGACAGGGGTGTCAATAATTTGGAACACTACCTTTTTGTTAAACAAAATATATTTCTCTGAGCAATTGTATTAGTTTAAAATAAAATCATTTCCCTATTTGTTTTAGCATACAACAGCTCAAATTTTTAATTATTTATTTTATACATATCCCAATTTTTTGCTCATCTTTATCAAGGTTGTCAATCATTTCCATCCCCACTGTTGTAGTTTAAGTTGTATGCATATGGATTACAGCAAGAGGGAGGCTGATTCATACAAACTCTATTTGAATTGGATAAATCTTTCTAGTCCATTACAGAACATCGCCACTTACGACCGTTTACAGTAGTCTTGTAGATGGCAAGATATGCCTCAACCAGTGGCAATTTTAGCATGTAAATCTTGGTGGGGCAAAAAAATATAGAAGTGGGATGCATGCCAGCAAAGCCACTACACAACACTAAACAATACAATAATTGCACTATAACAGTGACAAACGGTGCCCACAAACTGTTAGGGCCTACATAAAGCTGTCCCAACAGCAGTCCCGACATCTTACCACTGCTACACCTGGCTATCAGCAGAGCCTTGTCTGGCAGCGAAACAGTTAATTCAACCTAATTTACTGCCTTTAAAAAAAACATAGCTGATATGGCTGACTTAAACAAATGTGGTTTCTACTGACAATTGCAAATGGCATAAGGGGACGACAAGTGGATAAGAGGCGATCCGTAATTTCGATTAAGACGTTAATGAGTGAGCTAGGACGGACGTAGTCAATATAAATATTTGTTTAGCACTTTTGGAATGTACAGCGACAGAATTCAGAACAAGAGCCGTTTTTACAGTGTTCTCCCTGTACACCAAGTCAGAACCGTAGGATAAATAATGGGGGCATATAAGCAGACAATGAAAGCTCTTACAATAATCGATGATTACATTTCCCTAAAACAGGTTATAGGCTACATGTTCACCACCAAGTCAGAACAGTAGGCAAAATTATTAGGGTGAGGCACAGGGTCTACTAACAGCTTACTACACAACATACACTTAGTATTATTTTCTTAGCTACAGTATACATATCTCCCTGGCATATTACATAATTTATGCAGCAGCATACAATATGTTTTTGGACTCACCTTGTTGTGCTGTGCTCACTTGAACAGGAAGGCGGCGCGGCGGTCCTTTGTGGGCAAATGTTTTCATCATTTTCTGGCATTCTCTGGATTTATGGTGCTTTTAAGAAAAGACCTGGAAACTTTGATCTTCAGGTCGTAGCTCTAGAAAGAGGCCAAATTTACAATTCCGAGTTGGATGACCGTTCAAAACGTATTTTCCCAGTTGGAGCTAATTTATTCCCGACTTCCTAGTTGTCTTGAACTCAAGACAGTTCCGAGTTAACAGTTGTTTTGAGCGCAGTACAAATCATGCTTCATTGACAGCTTGGCCAATGTTGAATGTTTATCATTCTGAACTTGGGAAAGAGACCCTGATCCCAGATTTGGGACCACACAGCCACTCCTCTGAATAACAGGCTAGTGATTGCTTTGCAATGTTTGCAGTTAGCCACTGTCACTGATTCCTTCCAAACCACTCATTGTTGAATTTGCGATTTCCAACTTGCTGTGTAATGTTTATGTCCGATCGCCGATGAGCACCGATATGTTTTATCTATAATTTCTCTTCATTATTTCTCTTCATATGACAATAATTAAAAAGGATTTGCCAGTAGATTGTCCACTTGATTCATGATGATGACTGCTGGATAAGATTTTGAAAGTACACTACCGTTCAAAAGTCTGGGGTCACTCAGAAATGTCCTTGTTTTCCATGAAAACATACATTAAATGATTTGCAAAATGAATAGGAAACATAGTCAAGACGTTGTCAAGGTTATAAATAAGGATTTTAAATTGAAATAATAATTGTGTAGTTCAAACTTTGCCATTTGCAGCAATTACAGCCTTGCAGACCTTTGGCATTCTAGTTGTCAATTTGTTGAGGTAATCTGAAGAGATTTCCCCACATGCTTGAGATCCGGTGACTGTGCTGGCCACTCAATTATAGACAGAATACCAGCTGACTGCTTCTTCCCTAAATAGTTTTTGCATAGTTTGGAGCTGTACTTTGGGTCATTGTCCTGTTGCCTCCAATTAAGAGCCATCCACAGGGTATGGCATCGCGTTGCAAAATGGAGTGATAGCCTTCCTTCTTCAAGATCCCTTTTACCCTGTACAATTCTCCCACTTTACCACCACCAAAGCACCCCCAGACCATCACATTGCCTCCACCATGCTTTATAGATGGCATCAAGCACTCCTCCAGCATCTTTCCATTTGGTTTGCGTCTCACGAATGTTCTTCTTTGTGATCCGATCACCTCAAACCTAGATGTGTCTGTCCATAACACTTTTTTCCAATCTTCCTCTGTCCAGTGTCTGTTTTCTTTTGCCCATCTTAATATTTTATTTTTATTGGCCAGTCTGAGATATGTATTTTTCTTTGCAACTCTGCCTAGAAGGCCAGCATCCCGGAGTCGCCTCTTTACTGTTGTCACACCCTGATCTGTTTCATCTGTCTGTGTGCTTGTCTTCACCCCCCTCCAGGTATCGCCCATCTTCCCCATCATCCCCTGTGTATTTATACCTGTGTTCTCTGTTTGGCTGTTGCCAGTTTGTTTTGTTTGTCAAGCCTACCAGCATTTTTCCCCTTTGCTCCTGTCTTTCTAAAGTTTCTGTTTTCTTGTTTGCCCTGACCCTGAGCCTGCCTGCTGTCTTGTACCTTTGCCCCACTACTCTGGATTACTGACCTCTGCTTGCCCCTGACCTGTCTTTTGCCTGCCCCTGTTGGTGTAATAAACATTGTTATTCCTACTTTGTCTGCGCCTGGTTCTTACCTGTTGACGTTGAGACTGGTGTTTTGCGGGTACTATTTCATGAAGCTGCCAGTTGAGGACTTGTGAGGCGTCTGTTTCTCAAACTAGACACTCTAATGTACCTGTCCTCTTGCTCAGTTGCGCACTGGGGCCTCCCACTTCTCTTTCTATTCTGGTTAGAGCCAGTTTGACCTGTTCTGTGAAGGGAGTAATACACAGCGTTGTACTAGATCTTCAGTTTCTTGGCAATTTCTCGCATGGAATAACCTTCATTTCTCAGAACAAGAATAGACTGATGAGTTTCAAAAGAAAGTTATTTGTTTCTGGCCATTTTGAGCCTGTAATCGAACCCATAAATGCTGATGCTCCAGATACTCAACTAGTCTAAAGAAGGCCAGTATTGCTTCTTTAATCAGCACAACAGTTTTCAACTGTGCTAACATAATTGCAAAAGGGTTTTCTAATGATCAATTAGCATTTTAAAATTATAAACTTGGATTATCGAACACAACATTCCATTGGAACACAGGAGTGATGCTTGCTGATAATGGGCCTCTGTACGCCTATGTAGATATTCCATAAAAAATCAGCCTTTCCAGCTACAATAGTCATTTACAACATTAACAATGTCTACACTGTATTTCTGATCAATTTGATTTTATTGTAATGGACAAAAAGTTTGCTTTTCTTTCAAAAACAAGGACATTTCTAAGTGACCCCAATCTTTTGAACGGTAGTGTATGATGTTGACATGATTAGCCCAATTAAAGCTACTGTAGATATAACGTGATTTGACGTAAGTTTTATCTGTGGCCAATGACCTTGAGCCTTCTTGGATGGGCACTTCTAATGTAACTCTATGGCAGCACCCAAGGGGATTGAATTTTCCCTTAAACTTCGTGGTGACGTAGTGTCCTTATGAGTGACATAACACTGAGCCAATCATGGTGCAACGCTCCATATTTTCTGCTGGCTTGCCCCACCACCACAGAAAGCACTGAGCTAGGCTGAAGCACATGCATTTTTTTAGCTGCCTAACTCAAGAAGACTAAAAAGAGACTATGTTTGTATGCGGCTTTAACTCAATGATATATATATATATATTTTTACATTGTTTGCAAACTGATATGGGACACTATTAATGCCAAAATAACATGCAAAACAGGCAATCCCCCCCCAAAATAATTTTTTATGACTGGTCGCCACTGGCCAAAACCAATGAGGGTTGATGATGAGGCTGTTGACGAATGTAAAATGCAAGTGTTATTCATTTAGGGATTTAACACTATTCTCGTTACTTCTGTATGTCATACTGTAACATAGAATAGCTTGTTATAATGATCACGAATCACCACTGGATGAAAATAAATCCTCCCCCTTCTGTAAACCTCTCTTGCTCCCTCTCTCCCCTCTTTTCATCCATTTCTCCCTCCTTCGTTCTCTGTTCCCTCTATGTTAATATACCACTTTGTTTTGATGAATCTCTCTATCATTACAAATCCCAGCCACCTCTTCCCCTCCACTCTGTATAACGTTACACGAGGAACTGTATGTCTACATTTCCTTTTTACAGTAAACATGAAATATTGATATCAGACCGGATCAAATAGTCAGTATTTTCCTCTAAAAGGCCATTGAAAAAAAATAACTAAAGCTCTGATGGAGAGAGTGTGAAGGGAGAGGAGGGAGGGGGGAGAGAGGAAAGGTGATCCAGGAATGTTCACTCAGTACTCAATACCCAGCACATCTCAACAGTTTTTTTCCCTTCACTATCCGCACCAGCGTAATTCCACGGAAAGTGTGTGTCATAATCACAGGCTGTGATTAATGGCAGACTTGGCATTTAGCGCCCAGATATGACCATTTTTGGAAAATTACATTCTGATAAATAGCAAAAGGAGGACATTATTGCTATGCGGGAGGCGGAATGCTCTTTAAGTATTTAATTTACATGCCATAAATCTAGCCTACGCCTCCTTTTTTGGGGGGGATGTGGAGAAGAGACAGGAGAGGATGAGGGGGGGGGGGGGGGAGCATTGGGTAGATTTCCATCAAACACTAGCCAGCCTGTAATGAATCTGAATTGACACAAGTTAAATTAATTAATGCAGGTAACAAAGCATGAGGGAAGTGTTTTCCTCTAGCTCAGCCTCTCAGAGGATATGTTCAGACAAGTCTGAACATTCAGAGGCTAAAAAAATATACAATAATTGTTCTTTTGACCAATACGAACATCTTGGCAAAATATCTGATGTGAAAAGATCTGATGGGATTGGTCAAAAGACCAATTAGTGGATAAAACGATCAGAGTTATGCTGCCTGTTTAAACTCAGCCATACTGGCAGACATGACTATATAAGTCTATAGTATGAAGTAATGGACATGCTATGCATACTAAGTAGTGAGTAAGTATGTATTCTGAGACATGTGGTAGGTTTCAATTAAACCTGGCTGCCTGGCACATCAAACTGAAAGAATTCCCTTTTTGTATCTGTTGCACAGCTTTGTGAGGGCATGGCAAAGCTGGTAGCATAAGTTGCTGGCGGCAGAAGCTAGTGGCATATGGAGTGACTCGGTCGCTATAGGGACAGCCCGGCGTTCCCGGCGCTCCCGACATTCCCTGTGTTTCTGCAGCAATGGAGGTAAGTAAGAGGAAGTGTTTCCTAAGCTACTCCAGAGGAGTCAATCCCAGATCCGCTAATTAACTCTCAACGTTAATATTTAATGTAGAACAGCTTTCATAAAGCATGCAGCGATGAAAACAACAATGATGCTGCTACCTTACCGGGAGCCCACTGCTAGCTATGGGCTCCCTGCTTTCGCAAAAACTGTCTCAATCTCCCTTCCTCTTACAGCATCCAATTGAACTCTGTCAAATCATGAACTGTGTCCTCTGTCAAATCATGCAACTAGAAGGATTGAGAGAGATAAAGAGAGAGAGAGAGGGTTCTCTGTCACATCCTGTAGAGCATAACTCTATAGAGCAGAAGAACCTGTCATATCTCGGGGGCCATTTTTATTTAATTTTAGCAGCACTCTGATTAACTCATATTAGACTTAGCATGACTCTACTTTTTATAGGAGCAGTGGATGTGGTGAAGGCCCTAGGGGTGCTAGACTGTCATTTGGCTCACTGCTGACAGTGAAAGACTACAGCTGCAGGGGGAGAAGGGATGCTGATATTGTAGGTGTAGGTTAAACTAACATTAGATCCGAATTTATAGGTGGATGGGGGGTATTTTCTTCTTATAGATTGCACTATATAATTGTTTTAACAGGCTTAGAATCTGTTTGCTTTGCACATCCCTTGTAGCTAGCTAGCTCTCTGTACTCTTTAGCTCGTAGAATTGAGAACGTGTTCTCGGAACCAGTCAATGTTGTTCAACCCATAGAACCTTGTGTTACATGTGTAACCTTGGTCAAGTTGGACAGCAAATGTTTTATTTTTCTCAAACTGGCTTCCTGTACTCTCTACGCTCACATTTTATATTTCAGTTACCCTCCTGCCCATATATAAAATATATCCACCCCCCCCCCTCTCTTTCCCATCTACCTTTCTCACCCCTCTCTCGTCCTGTCTTTGCTGACACTGTACTCTCACTCGTTCCTCGCTGGTGTGATGTCTTGTGCTCATCTGCAGCTCAGCGCAGTCAGGCCACAGAGGTCAGCCCTCACCTTCACACTGTAGTAGCAGTGCCCTCTCCTCCGACCTATCCATCCATCCCTCCCTTCTTCCCTCCCTTCCTCCATGTTTGTGATCGAGTGCTTTAACAAGGATTGGAGTAGAGAAACACACCTACCACAAGAGTAAACCAGGAAAGAACAGCTGAAGCATCATGGGAAAAAAGCACATGCATGTGTTTGATACATTTATTCATAAACTGTATATATACAGTACAGTGCAGACAGCTGTACATATACACAGCTGGTACCAATAGTGGAACAACCGTTTGTTGGAATGTGCAGTGCATTAACAAAACAATTTAGTGTTCAGGGGGTTTTCCCAAACCATTTGTATCAGACAATGGACCACAGTTTACATGCATAGAACTCAAGGAGACACCGAGACATCAAAACCACAATTAGTGGAGTCAATGTAAATAATATAGCTAGTTGCCACCACTCACACTGTCATTTCTGTCTGTGCCGCATGTGATGATGGTAGCCTACAGTGGCATGCTAACTGTCGGAAGAAAGCGCAGCGGAAGCGTGTGTACCTGTGTTGAACCCATCCCGCTGTTCGGAGGGAGAAATTTGTTGTGTGTCTGGGGCTATATGAAAGGATTACCATGTCATTATAGCGTTTAAGTCAGCAAGACGGCTCCGTGATGCCGGCAAAGCAAAACAAAACATTCTTATCCCTCAGGAATATAATGCTAATATCCTATATTTAGGGAAGGTATTAAGTCCCATTACCCAACAGACTAACAGTTGATCCGGATCTTTTCTTTGTAACGTTGAGTATTTGTGGGGGCTGTCTTCCTCCACATCAGAGTAGCTTATGGCAACTTAAACTGCCTTTTACTTGAAAGACGGAGCGGAGTTAATGTTGACTCAAGCGTTCGTTGAAATTGTAATTTTACCTCTTCAAACTGGACCCAAACACTTTCAAAGCAACATAAATAATGTGAGGTAGATTTTTATCCAGACCATATTGTTTAACGTGGTAAAAAGCTATCAGATCAGATTTAATGAAAAGAAAACCCAATGTTGATATTTGCCATTTTATTTGTAGGAAAATAACTATTGTTTGTAATCCCCTCTTGGGCAATCTGCAGTTCAAACAATAACAAAGCAGACACCACACCACTGTTTTGGTGAACAGCTGAGGGATGGGGCTGGAGAAATGTAACCACTCAAATTCATAGACAGAGCAGTGGGTGGAAGTACTCACCATTGATGAGATCAACATCATAGTTTTGACCATGTTCTGTAAAACAAGCATATATTTTGGCTTCCGATGGGGTACATCAGTTGAACTAAGCTCATGAGGAGTTTAGATGTTATATTCTTTAAGAATCAATGTGCGCATATGTACCATTAATTTAAAAGTGAAAAAAATGGATGTAGCAATCGCAGATTGTCTCTTTAAGCTAATGCACCCAGAGGTGCAGTGTTTTGTAACAGCAGGCTCGCTACATGACACCACTTACAGCCTACCGGAAGCTCCTAATTAATTAGGATAATTATTTTGTTTATTTCTACCAGGCTCCATTTCCCATTTGCTCCTACAGTCTGTACTGTGTCTATTCCTACTAAATGTTCTGTCACTCAGTACAGCTCTCTCATGCTCTCTCTCTCTCTCTCTCTCTCTCTCTCTTTCTCTCTCTCTCTCTCTCTCTCTCTCTCTCTCTCTCTCTCCCTCTCTCTCTCTTCCTCTCTCTCTCTCTCTCTCTCTCTCTCTCCCTCTCTGCTCCTCAGTCTCTTGTCTTGTCAGCCTGTCCTACTCAACTCTTTCAATTTAAATTACATTTGTCATTGGCAGGAAAGATAAACATTTAGCACGGGTAACAAATCAGACAGTTGACAAAATAACTCACTGTCAAGAGTACATAGGAAGTTATGGGATGTGATGGAACTATATTACATTTGTTTCATCCCATGGCTTCTTCCTGTGTTCAGTTATACCAACCCTCCCTAAATCTCACTACTGTAGCTTTATTCTACTTTGAAGATTTTGACTCATTTTGCCAATTACATTATTTTCTATACCTACAGTTCTCTCTCTTTCCCTTTTTCTCTCTCTCTCTCTCTCTCTCTCTCTCTCTCTCTCTCTCTCTCTCTCTGCAATTTTCTAGTGAGAGTAGATTTCTTACCTATTCTCATTTCGGAAAGTCCGGATGATGGATGCTACAGTGTACCTGCTCAAATTTGGCTGTACTCTTTGCCCAGCCTCCCTCATTGTTAGACCATGGTTGACCACATGATCAACCAAAGTGGCTCGGATCTCATCAGAGATTACGGTCCTTGGCCTTCCTCGTCCTCGTCCTCGTCCTCGTCCTTGTCCTCCACGTCCTCCTCCTCTTACTCTCACTCCTCTGGCTCTGCCTCTGTTTCCAATGTTGGCATCCATTGCTCCAAAACAGAAGAGCTCACCTGTTGCCCTTTTATGCTAAAGCTCTGATTGCTAATTGTAAAACTGTGTGACGGGTGTTTGCCCATGTGATATTTGTCAGTGTCAGTGTCAGTGTGCATATTTGAATGGCAGTGTGTTCATTGTGAAAACAAGAGATTTTCTGCATGAAAATTGTGCCAAATGCAAAGAATTGTGTGTAGTGTTTTGATAAAAGTGTGTTTTAGAACTGCAATTTGAGTGTAAAGCAGGAATTGTGCTTGTAGTTTGCAGAATTGGTTCAGGGGGTTGGTGCATGAGTTACATGTTGTGGTCATTGTGTCTCAAGTACCAGTATTTGTGTGTAAACAATTGTAAGTTCTAGGAAGAATCTCAATTGTATTCTCCTTGCGTCCTCTCTCCTTGCCTCCTTCTTAAAACCCATTGAAGGAAAAGGTCAGAGGGGAGGGACCTCTGGCTTTCTCATCCAATGCGTTTTAAGAAGGAGGTGAGGAGAGAGGACGTGAGGAGTATGCAATTGAGATTCTCCCCTAGTCAGGTGGGTATTATGTAATTTAGCTGTTTATTATGTAATTTAGTTGTATATTATGTCTGTTGTAATGAGTCCTCCTGTCCAGCAGGCGGTGGACCAGGCAGCCAGAAGACCGTTCTCCATGAGGAGCAGTGGAAGATGCCGGCTCTGCCAGCGCTGCTGCTGTCGATTTACTTCCTCTTCCTGTTGCTGACCATGGCCCCGCTCTCTTTCACCCAGGCTCCCGCGCTCTCCTCCATCAGAATGGGTGGGTTTCCACCAGTTACCATAGTCACAGAGTCAAATTGGCTATATTGTAAAAATCCAAGAAACTAAAATTTGCTATTTGGTCTCAATTTAAGGTTAGGGTTAGGCATACATTTAGCAGTGTGGTTAAGGTTAGGGTTAGGTTTAAAATCACATTTTAAGAAGATAAATTGTAAAGATAAGTACAGCTGATAACTTTGTGGCTGTGGTAACTAGTGACTGCCGAATGGGTGGGGATCACACTGTCATGGCCGACAAGACAGATACTCAGTGTCTTTACCCACTTTTTTTTAATCGTATCTCTTGCCGGTTTGATAAATGGGATTT
The DNA here is from genome assembly GCA_023634145.1 of Thymallus thymallus. Lineage (NCBI taxonomy): Eukaryota > Metazoa > Chordata > Actinopteri > Salmoniformes > Salmonidae > Thymallus > Thymallus thymallus. Next base: position 10,690,328 of record CM042396.1, on the reverse strand, counting down.
TAGTTCAATATAAGTACCATGAGAGCACACAAAACAATACGGCATAGTAAGCTGCAGTGCAGTACAGTTTACAGTACAATAGTCTATAAATGTCTCCATGGATACGCATAATGTAGGCTAATTGAAGATCAGGAAGATAAGGCTTGGATCAGAGAATGCCTCATTACTGAGTGAGTGTAATGTAAACAAGGGTCGTTACCATAAAGATGATACGATAGTTGGCTGTGTCAATAGGTTCCTCCACTAATTGGTGAAACCATTTGCATATGTACATTTTGCTGACTTCACTGATGTGATCATCATTCAGTGATCATCCTAAATGGTCGTCCAATTTTCCCCCTGAATAACCTTTCCTTGAAAATGGCTCTAGTCTGGGTGATTCTCTGTGACTCACCCACGGCGTCCTTTTCGCAGATGTGTTGAATGTTAGTCAAAAGGTTAGCCTTATTGGAACATAGATCAGATAGACTTGTTTTGAAAGGAATGACAACACACAACAGTGGATTTTAATCCATCCGCCCCCAGGTCTGGTTTTTCATTCCCCTTTATCTTCTCTTCTATCCTTCTATCCTTCTATTCACCCCCCCCCAGCGGCCATTTTGGATGACCAGTCAGTGTGTGGTCGAGGGGAGCGGCTGGCACTGGCTCTGGCCAGAGAGAACATCAACAGTATGTTTGAGGGCCCATCCAGAGCCCGCGTGGAGGTGGACATCTTCGAGCTGCAGAAGGACTCCCAGTATGAGACCACCGATACCAGTGAGTATGATCAGTACAAACCAGTATTGTCAGATAGAGCTGGATAGACATTTTAATCACACAAATGTGACCGACAGGTTTCAAACCCAGGTCGAATCATGTGTACCTCAAGAATGTGTTAGCCCGCTAAGCTAATGCGAATGCTGCACTTATTGACAAATCCCACTGAATCAACTTTATGTTGAACCTACGTGTAATAGAAGTTTAATTGACTTCTGTGCCCAGTGGGATATACCTGGATAGACACTTAACAGATACAAATTTGATGGACTGGGTTCGAAACCCAGGTCTCCTGGGTGCCACAAGACTGTGTTAGCCCTCGGAGCTAAATACTTTATCTCAGAGGAGCTAGTCTCCTGATCCCAGGCAAGGTCACTCATCATACGAGTTACACCCACATACTCTTACATAGTGCAGTGTACCACTGACAGAAGTTATTGTCTCTGAAAAGGACGGATAGCTTTTTGTACTCCCACCATCACAAAGGGAGGCAATATCCTTTTACTGCAGAGGGCTAAATCAGGGTCACACAGTGTTTCTTGGTAGTCTTAAACAAATATACTTTGAAACAAAAGTATACACCTCACACACATGGTTATGGGCTTAAAAAAAGAAGACACCTGTACCATGTCAGATATAGAGTTGAAATGTATTCCATTTTGAGTTTGCATTCCAATATTACACTTTATATACATCACAGAAGTATAACAAAAAATATATAACAAAACTGTTTGACATACACACTGGATTTTCTGCATATTTATTTTAAATAATCTTAATTAATTATGAAATTATGTAAAATATTAATAACGTTCCACCCATGAAGCCACTAGTTCATTTGACTGTAGGAAAGGGGCTACGGTATTGAGTCTTAACAGTTGCTCTTTAAGCAGTGAGTGATCTGCAAGCATGCACGTGCATACATTACACACACACACAAACACACACACATACATCTGTCTCGGATCTGGGAGAGCTGCACAGGTTTTTCTGGACAGAATTAGAACACTAATCTCCACTAGACAGAGCGTGGATTCAGATTGCCGTTATGGCTACAATTAATCAAAAGTGTCTGGTATTGACTCTTAATTTGATATATCATCCAAGAACAGGACACAGACAGAACTGGATCTCATCCAAGACATTGACTCTTCCGTCTTGCTGGAAAATTCTCCCTCCTTACTAATTCCCCCATCTCTCCCTCCTTCCTTCCTGTCTCTCTATCTCTCTCTCTCTCTCTCTCTCTCTCTCTCTCTCTCTCTCTCTCTCTCTCTCTCTCTCTCTCTCTCTCTCTCTCTCTGTCTCAGTGTGTCAGATATTGCCGAAGGGGGTGGTCTCTGTGATTGGCCCAGTGTCCAGTCCTGCCTCAGGCTCAACTGTCAGTCACATCTGTGGGGAGAAGGAGGTGAGCTAGCTATGTCCTCTAAACCACATTCACAATGCTACTCAAACTGTATCTCCATACTCCTATAAACCACTACTCCACTACTTGTCTGCTTACTGGATGATTACCGATCATTGAAAGGACTGGATAGGTTTCGGCCATTTTGTTTATAACAATCCTACTGGAGTCACCAATACGAAATTGTATGCATGTACTTCTATAAGTTGCTTTAGATAAAAGCTTCTGCTCAATGGCATTCAGTTGAACTCGGAAGTTTACATACACTTAGGTTGCAGTCATTAAAACTCATTTTTCAACCACTCCACAGATTTCATGTTAACAAACTATAGTTTTGGCAAGTCAGTTAGGACATCTACTTTGTGCAATGACACAAGTAATTCTTCCAACAATTGTTTACAGACAGATTATTTCACTTATAATTCACTATATCACAATTCCAGTGGGTCAGAAGTTTACATACACTAAGTTGACTGTGCCTTTAAGCTTGGAAAATTCCAGAAAGGAATTCCAGGCTTTAGAAGCTTCTGATAAACTAATTGACATCATTTTAGTCAATTGGAGGTGTACCTGTGGATGAATTTCAAGGTATACCTTCAAACTCAGACCATGCAGCCGTCATGCTGCGTTCTGTCTCCTAGAGATTAACATACTTTGGTGCGAAAAGTGCAGATCAATCCCAGAACAACAGAAAAGGACCTTGTGAAGATGCTGGAGGAAACAGGTACAAAAGTATCTATATCCACAGTAAAACGAGTCCTATATCGACATAACCTGAAAGGCCGCTCAGCAAGGAAGAATCCACTGCTCCAAAACCGCCATAAAAAAAGCCAGACTACGGTTTGCAACTGCACATGGGGACAAAGATCGTACTTTTTGGAGAAATGTCCTCTGGTCTGATGAAACAAAAATAGAACTGTTTGGCCATAATGACCATCATTATGTTTGGAGGAGAAAGGGTGAGGCTTGCAAGCCGAAGAGCATCATGTTGTGGGGGTGCTTTGCTGCAGGAGGGACTAGTGCACTTCACAAAATAGCTGGCATCATGAGGAAGGAAAATTATGTGGATATATTGAAGCAACATCTCAAGACATCAGTCAGGAAATTAAAGCTTGGTCGCAAATGGGTCTTCCAAATGGACAATGACCCCAAGCATACTTCCAAAGTTGTGGCAAAATGGCTTAAGGACAACAAAGTCAAGGTATTGGAGTGGCCATCACAAAGCCCTGACCTCAATCCTATAGAAAGTTTGTGGACAGAACTGAAAAAGCGGGTACAAGCAAGGAGGCCTACAAACCTGACTCAGTTACACCAGTTCTGTCAGGAGGAATGGGCCAAAATTCACCCAACGTATTATGGGAAGCTTGTGGAAGGCTAACCAAAACGTTTGACCCAAGTTAAACAATTTAAGGGCAATGCTACCAAATGCTAATTGAGTGTATGTAAACTTCTGACCCACTGGGAATGTGATGAAATAAATAATAGCTGAAATAAATCATTCTCTCTACTATTATTCTGACATTTCAAATTCTTAAAATAAAGTGGTGATTCTAACTGACCTAAAACAGGGAATTTTTACTAGGATTGAATGTCAGGAATTGTGAAAAACTGAGTTTAAATGTATTTGGCCAAGGTGTATGTAAACATCCGACTTCAACTGTAAGTCCCTTCAGGTCAGTGGATGTGAGGGAGAGGAGACATGGAAACAGTTTATGTTGGAACACAGCCGTCGTCACTAGGAAATGTCCTCTCCCTCGGTCATAGTTCAGTGAACTCTGTAATGAGTTAACTGTCTTCATTCAGTTTGAAACTGCATGGTCACACTTCGGTCATGCAGAGAATTGACCTGGTTAATACTCCTTCTTTCACTAGCTACGATAATGAATCACAATCTTGTTTCATGGTTAGATTACAATCTCTATGCATCTCTCGTCATTTAAATCTGCAACAGGACTGCTTATAATAATATAATACGTATGCTGTCAATCATCTACCAGCGGAAATCCTCAGGCATTTTCACATTAGACTTTATTTCAGTACGGGGTGAGCAGCATTTAGTCTCAGGGGCGAAACATTTCAGACCTAGCCCTTAGCCAGGTCGAGTGAAGCAGGGTTTAAAATCTCGCCCTAGGGAGAAAATGCAAATGTGGAAAAACTTTGCCTGTTTGTCTTGGAGTTTGTCCGTGGATGAAATACCAGTATAAAAACCTTTTGTTTTTTTACTCTTCAAATGGGTTGAATATGTAAATGTTTTGGACAGAGCATGATAATACTGTCCAGGGTAAAAGCTTGAACGCTTAAAGGCTCCAATGCAGCTGTTTTTATTTTAATATCAAATAATTTCTGGGTAACAATTATTTACCTTTACTGTAATAGTTTTCCATAAAAATGGTCAAAAATAACCCCCCCCCAAAAAAATTATTTTTGCTAGGACTGTCTGGGAGTGGTCGGGTGGGGGAGGGTTATGTCATTTGAAAACTAGCTGTTATTGGCAGAGGTTTGAAACTCTCTTTGTTATTTGAACGTATACTGCCTGTTGATGTCACCAGGCAAGCCTAAACCATGCAAAACCTGCTGATTAGAAGGTCCTGTGTAGATCGTATTTTCAACCAGCAACTATCAGGAAATAACACTGATCAAAATTTATGCCGTCTGGTTTAATATAAGGAATTTGAAATGATTTATACTTTTACTCAAGTATGATAATTTTGTACTTTTTCCACCACTGGATGTGTCTGGGGGTGTGTCTGGGTAAGTGTAATCTAATATTTTTTATCTGGACACTTTCTGTTTACCTGGAATGTTTCCTTATTGTGGGTGGGTCTAAGGCTTAAGAAGGTGTGAACAATGCTGAATGGGTGTAGACAAAGGAGAGCTCTCCAGTAGGTACCAAAACATTCATAGGCCCTTTTCTCAAAAGTGAGTTTACAAGTTTATAAACTTTCAAAGCAGAATTACTTTCCCATTGTTCCTCAAAAATGCTGTGTATGATATACCATTTTGTAGCTCTGAGTCTCTATTTTTATCCAATGTAAAAAAACAGAAAATCACATTTTGCTACATAAGACCGAATCCAGGTGGTGAGTCACAAATGTTTTAGATCTTCTACATCAGCTGCTGTACAAAATTATACAAAACACAGGGAAAACATAATGTTGACTGCAATGGGCCTTTAATTTAATACCCAGTCCGTCATCTCCCTTCTCTTACTCTTTTTCTTATTATAGTATATTATAGTAATATTAATCCATCCTTTATAACAGCCTCACAGAAAACATTAAGAACACTTCCCTTGACCAATTCATAATGCCTAAAAGTGCATTTATAAAGTTTTATGTTGCCTACTGTCTCAGATTCCTCATGTGAAGATAGGCCCGGAGGAGACGCCCAAACTCCCATACCTCCGCTTCGCCTCGGTCAGCCTCTACCCCAGCAACGAGGACCTGAGCCTGGCTATAGGGGCCATCCTCCGCTCCTTTAGCTACCCCACCGCAAGCCTCATCTGTGCCAAGGCAGAGTGTGAGTGTTCACCTCAGGGTGTCTGGTACTGCATGCATGTTCCTATATTTCCCTCCTTGTATATTTCCATACTACAAATCTTCCCTATGTACGCTCTTTAGAAAAAAGGTGCTATCTAGAACCCACAATGGTTCTTCGGCTTCCCCATAGGAGAACCCATTTTGGTACTGTACAACCCAAAAGGCTTCTACCTGGAACCAAAAAGGGTTATCCTATGGGAACAGCCGAAATAACACTTTTGGAAGCTTTTTTTCTAAGAGTGTACCGTCTCATTTATGCCAAAGCAGAGCGTTGGTGTTGAGCTCGACTGTATTGATGTCCTCCTATATTTCCATAACCCCCCGTATTTCCATACACAAATTCTCTATGGTTACAGTTTGGTGTGTGACTGTAGGGTATTTGATACCACATTTGTCATGGACTTCTATACCTAGCCCAGAGCTATTCGTACATCCCTATATATCATACTCCCTCCTACATTCTAGGGTCCCCTGCACACAGAGTGCAGCCACCCAGCCAGTCCAGGCAGTGGATTAGCCCAGTTCCCCTCCAGATTGGATTATGCCTTCCACTTATGAGCTGCCTCTCCACTTGACTGCTCAGGTCTGGGCCAAGGTCGGGTGTGATCATGCACTGAATGCATCTTTTTACAGGCTGCACCGCCCTCACTCTTTATCGATCCCACTGTTTTCCACTTGGCTGGACTAGTATGCGGTCTGTGTAATGTTCCTTGTTTTTTTTCTTTAAATCGTTTTTTTACAGTCAGCTACATTGCCATTGTATTGGTTTCTCTGTTCCTTGTTCACGGCCCAATTACATTTTAGCCTCCCTATGGAGAGTTTATTGTTGCGATTATCAAGGTCATGCATGTCATTTTACTAGTCCTGGATAGGTTAACTCAGTGGTCACTGTATGCTATTAACGCGTGCAGGAAGTAAAGGTGTACTTGTCATTAGTTTAAGAAAAAAGTGAAACAATTAAAAATATTAATAAACCCTCCTTTGTTACACACCTCACCAAAATATCTGATTAAACATACTGGTTTGCGGAGAATGTGAAAATCGATGTTAACAGCATCCTCTAGGCATTTTGCAGTTACCATCTGGATACATTCTGATTACCTTAAATGGCATATATTATTATATATCTACAAAAAGTAATTTTAGAGTTACTACGCAGTATAATATAAAGGGGGAGGGGTTCAGAGGAATAGAGAAAAATATAAGTAATTAAAATGGTAGCAGTATTCAAAATGGTAGCAGCAATCAAAATTACTTTTGAAACAGCAATACAGTGCTATAGTACTCTGAAATGTTTGGTTGAGGTATCACAAAATATGTGATTTATCAACACCTCCCCAGCTTCTAACTTTGACGTGTTCCGCCTCCACCCTTTAGGCCTACTGCGATTGGAAGAGCTGGTGCGCCGCTTCCTGATCTCCCGGGAAACGCTATCCGTCAGGATGCTGGACGAAAGCCTGGACCCCACCCCCTTGCTGAAGGAGATCAGAGACGACAAAGTGGCCACTATCATCATCGACGCCAATGCCTCCATCTCTTACCTCATCCTCCAGAAGGTCAGGACACTGACCGGGCTACAGTTACAAAGACAACTGACAACAGTGTGATCCTCTGTAGCTCAGGTGGTAGAGCAAGGCATAGTGGGTTTGATTCTCGGGGCCACCTGTATGTAAAATGTATTCACATGTGACTAAGTTGCTTTGGATAAAAGGCCTGCTAAATGGCATATATTATTTGTATATTTTATTGTTTAAAATCTTTCTAAGAATTATGTAACACTTTATTTGAAGGCTACCTAGATCTACATAAGGACGTCATAACACATGTATAACTCATTTATAACACATTTGTAAGCAGTACATAAACATTCCATAAATGGAATAGTGATGTTCCTTAGACATAATGAATACATCGTCTTATGAATCTGTTATGTATGAATTATTGATGTGTTATGAAATCTTTATGTAGGTTTGCCTTGCCCAGCTCAATGTCATACTCTGCAGTATAACACATGGTACCATTTATCCTACTCTATATTGCAGCCAGAAGGCACATTATGTATGCATGCTTTTAAATGATGTATTATTCTGTTCTGTATTCTACTGGTGGCACTACCAGTGGCATAACTACTGTAATCTATGTAAATGCTACAAGTAGCCTTCATGTAAGCTATGTAAATGCACGTCAAAATAGCAGATATATGCTGTTAGCGTTACATTATCTCTCAATAGCAGAGAGGTCACGGTTGTACATGTTATACACCTGCTCATGTGTATAAAGTGAACCAACTTGTTATCTGAGTGCCATACGATCAAGTTACTGCATCACCCACAATGCAGTACAGTTTAGATTATCAGCACTGTTACCAATGTCCCCCTCTCTTGCCACCCCTCAGGCATCGGAGCTGGGGATGACGTCAGCATTTTACAAGTACATCCTCACCACCATGGTAAGAGCATACCAATAAAAAATGATCCCTCCCTCCCGCTCTGTACCCTATCCACTACCCTCTCTGCTTGGGCCCTGGCCGCCCGGCCTATGGATGGCCATCGCGGCAGATCTCATCTGAAATGCTTGATGGGAGTGCGCAGTTTGTCATCATTATTTCCATGCCCTTGTACGAGGTGACTTACATAGCTAATAATATTTTCCACATCGTATACCGTCCCGTCTACATTTTTACCGTGGTACTTACAAGGGCGTGCGCCTCACACCCCCAAGGGCAAAACGGCATTTCCCCGAACTTTGGAGCTGGACCAGAAATCTCTAGACTCTTTCATTTTTATATAGTAACTGAATGGCATGCCACTTTAATGTCTGGGACCATACCTTCCGGTACCAAAACACTGTCCCTGTATTGTACCATGGTCCTATATCGTACTGATACACTGTGGTCTTACAGTATACAGTATCACTCTGCTATTGTGAGACGTTGTGGTACACTGTTACCACTGCTGTCCAACTGCAATCAGAGCCGTATTTCAAAAATATTTCAAAAGTTTAAAAAGAAGAAAAATGTACTTACTTACCCTCTTCTACCCCTATTCCACATTGCTATCTCATACCTCACTGTCAAACAATAATTTAATATAATATACATCACTTTTGGCACAAGAAAAGTGTAAACTAACATTTTGCCCACCTGTATGGTTTAGCTAGCCCTCTCAGAATGTTTACTCCCAAGCCCCTCCCTCCTCCTTATGTCAATCAGGACTTTCCCCTGCTCCGATTGGATGACATGGTGGATGACCAGTCCAACATCGTGGGTTTCTCCATGCTCAACAGCAGCCATCCCTTCTACCTGGAGTTCATCAGGAGTCTCAACCTGTCCTGGAGGGAGGGCTGTGAACTCAGCCCCTATCCCGGCCCAGCGGTGAGAACAGGACACCTTGTATGTGGTTGTACTCATACACTGTTATTGTTCATACTCATACTCACTCTTTCTCATAAACTGTACTCATATACTCTCATATACTGTAATACTCTCCCTCATTGTAACGCATATCTTCTTCAAACACTATTATATTCTGTTTAAATAGTCTTACTGTCACTCATATACTGATTACTTACTAATACTCATATACTTATTACTCAAATCGTTTTTATCATACACTTTCACATACTGTTACTCTTATACTATCACTCATTTACTGCTACAGTAACTTACTCATGTACTGCTACAGTAACTTACTCATATACTGCTACCGTAACTTACTCATATACTGCTACAGTAACTTACCATATCCTGCTACAGTAACTTACTCATGTACTGCTACAGTAACTTACTCATATACTGCTACAGTAACTTACTCATGTGCTGCTACAGTAACTTACTCATGTACTGCTACAGTAACTTACTCATATACTGCTACAGTAACTTACTCATGTGCTGCTACAGTAACTTACTCATGTACTGCTACCGTAACTTACTCATATACTGCTACAGTAACTTACCATATCCTGCTACAGTAACTTACTCATGTACTGCTACAGTAACTTACTCATATACTGCTACAGTAACTTACTCATGTGCTGCTACAGTAACTTACTCATATACTGCTACAGTAACTTACCCATATCCTGCTACAGTAACTTACTCATGTACTGCTACAGTAACTTACTCATATACTGCTACAGTAACTTACTCATATGCTGCTACAGTAACTTACTCATGTACTGCAACAGTAACTTACTCATATGCTGCTACAGTAACTTACTCATATACTGCTACAGTAACTTACCATATACTGCTACAGTAACTTACTCATATACTGTCAGCCAAGTATTTTTCTTGTGTATGTCACTGGTGTAGAGAGGAGTAGGCAGGAGGCAGTCGCAGGTTAGAACTACTGAATTTATTTAAGCAGCATAGATCAAAGCTGGACGAAACCAAAATGCTGTTGTGCTCCAAATATATCTTCATAAACAAAAAGGCACAGGGCGAACCCAAAGTGCAAAATATAAAGATTCCTCAATGTAACGTATACAAAGACCGACAAAGACAAATGGCAGAGGGAGTATATATACAGTGATAGAGTGGGGATTGGAACCAGGTGTGTGTAAATATGACGAGACACGTCCGGGTTTGATGAGTGAAGGGCGTTTGCCAGCAGTAGGTTCGGCAGCAGCTAGAAGGCCGGCGACACCGAACGCCTGAGCTGGACAAGAGGGTGAGCCAAAGCGAAGGCTAGAGTGACAGTACCCCTCCCCCCTGAGGTGCTGCTCCAGCAGCGTGGCGCCACCGACCTTGGGGACGCCCCCGAAGACGCGGTGCGGGGTCGGTCGGGACGACGCCTGTGGATTTCCCGAATGAGAGAACGATCCAGGATGTCCCGTGCCGGAAGCTAGCACCGCTCTTCGGGACCGTATCCCTCCCAGTCGACCAGGTACTGGAGAAGCCCCTCATTGACTCTCCTTCAGACTTTGAATGGCCCCTCAGGACAGTGGGCAGGTGAGGGCTCGACGGATGTCCGCGTCCACATTCCACACGACAGGAGCCACAATGCGGGACAAGGGAATAATGGGTGTCACTTTCTCCCTCCAGGTTTCGGTGGTCCGTCCAGACAAGGAATGGATGTTTAGCACCCTCCAGCCAGTGCCGCCATGCTTTCAGCGCCTTCTTGACGGCCAACAACTCACGATCCCACAAGTCGTAATTCCGCGTGAGTAGAAGGCGCATGGATGGAGTTTAGGCGGCGATCCAGTGCGTTGCGAGAGAACAGCCCCTACTCCAGCCTCGGAGGCGTCCACCTCCACAATGAAGGGCAGAGACGGGTCAGGGTGAGCCAAAACAGGTGCGGTAGTAAAACATTCCTTGAGTGCACGGAAGGCTTCGGTGGCCTCCCCAGTCCAGCGCAGCTGTCGAGGACCTCCGTTCAGAAGGGAGGTGAGAGGGGCCACCACTGTGCTGAAACCCCTAATGAAGCGCCTGAAACAGTTGGCAAACCAAGGAAGCGATGCACCACCTTGATGTTGGATTGAACAGGCCACGACCATACTGCACTGACCCTCTTATCTTCCATCTCCACTCCCGCGGTGGATATCCGATAGCCCAGGAAGGAGACAGCCAGCTGAAAGAAAAGGCACTTGGTGTACAGGTGATGCCCTATCAGCCTCTCCAAAACGGACCTGACATGAGAGACATGTTGCTGGCGTGTAGTGGAGTACACCAAGATCGTCTATGTACACCACTACACAGCGACCCAACATGTCTCTAAACACCTCGTTAATGAATGTTTGAAACACAGAGGGTGCATTTATCAGGCCGCAGGGCATTACCCTGTATTCGTAGTGCCCGCTGCTGGTGCTGAAGGCGGTCTTCCATTCATCCCCCTTTCTGATGCACACCAGGCACTGTGTAAATCCAATTTAGTAAAGTACTTACCCACTGTGATCGAACAGATGCATGGTGCTATGAGAGGCAGGGGATAACTGAATTTTACAGTAGCCTTATTCAGTGTCCGGTAATCGATACAGGGGCAGAGACCTCCATCCTTCTTCTTCACAAAAAATAAGCTGGAGGAGGCCGGAGAGGTGGATGGACGGATGAATCCTTGGGCCAGCGCCTCCTGGACGTAGTCCTCCATGGCTTCAGTCTCTGCATGCGAGAGAGGGTAGATGTGCCCCCGCGGGAGAGTAGAAAGAGTCAGTAGGTCAATAGTGCAGTCCCATGGGCGATGAGGGGGCAGGCACATGGTACAAGTCTTCAAAAAGGCCACCTGTAGGTCCCACAGAGGTAGCACAGATTGACACAGAGAGACAGCTCCCCTGACACTCCTGCGACCAACCCAACAACCTCCTCTCTGTACACAATATGCTGGGGTTATGCAACTGTAGCCAGTGGAAACCTAACACTACGGGGTGTGCAGGAGATTCTAAGATGAGGAAGGTGATGCATTCATGGTGGTTGTGAGTAAATGTGAGGGAAATGGGAATCGTGGTCTGGCACACCAGTCCTGTTCCTAGGGGACGATTGTCTAGGGCATGGACTGGGATAGTGGGTTGTAAAGGGATTTGAGGAATGCGTAATGATAAGGCCACTGACCGGTCTAGGAAATTGCCTGCAGCACCTGAGTCCACTAGGGCAGGACTCAGTGGGGGGCCAGGATAGTCAGGGAAGGTGACAGGGAGGAGGATGGGCTGGGTGGACAGAGAGGAGCAAGGCACGTCCACGCCTACCTGGGAAGGTGCAGGAGCACTCTTCAGCCTGTCGCAGGAGCACTCTTCAGCCTGTCGCTTCCTCACCTGGTTCTCCTTCTGGGACAGGTGTTCCAGGGGTGGTCCAACTCCCCGCAGTAGGAGCAGAGACGCTGTTGACGGCGGCGTTGACGTTCTGCAGGGGGAAGGTGCGTCGTGCCCACCGCCATGGGCGCAGTCTCGCTGGAGGTTCCTGGGAGAGACCCGAACCCCCGGGATGGGCGACGGCGGGCACGCAGGAGATTATCCAGTCGGATGGCCATGGCGATGAGCTGGTCCAGTGTGAGATTCTCATCGCGACAGGCCAGCTCGGACGTCCGCCTGTAGCCCGCTGCGGAAAACTGTCAACAGGGCCTGGTTCTTCCAGACAGTGGATGCAGCCACCGTCCGGAAATCCAGAGCGTACTCCGACGCTCTCCTGGACCCCTGGCGTAGACGGAGGAAACGCTCACCTCCCTCTCGGCCCACTGTGTGGTGTGGGTGGTTGAAGACGGCACAGAAGAGTTGGGTGAAGTGCTCATAGGACTGCACTTCTGGACCGTCCCTCTCCCAGACGCTGTGCACCCACTCCAGAGATCACCAAGGCCACCTTGTCCCTCTCGGAGGCCGTCCCGGCATGACGGGCAAGGTAGATGTCACACTACAGGAGAAACTCCCTACAGTGAGCTGGGGTGCCGCAAACCGCTCCGGGAGGGGTAGGTGGATGTTGCTGATCGGACCGGGTGATGTAGATGATGGTGGGGTGGCTGGAACGACCGCGGGGAGCTGGGAAGGTGGTGGTGTAGCCTGCAGTTCGTCTACGGCACGCAGCACCTCGTCCTTGGCAGTCCCGAGGCGCTTCAGGCACTACTCGTGGTGGCGGAGCTTTGCTCCTATAGCGGAGAGGTCAGGATGTCCTGCTGCTTCCTGTGTTCTTGGTTCAGTCATTCTGTCGCTGGTGTAGAGAGGAGTAGGCAGAAGGCAGTCGCAGGTTTAGAACTACTGAATTTATTTAAGCACCATAGATCAAAAAATATATCTTCACAAACAAAAAGGCACAGGGCGAACCCAAAGCGCAAAATATAAAGATTCCTCTCAGGAAAACAAGTAACATATACAATGAGGGAGTATATATACAGTGATAGAGTGGGGATTGGAACCAGGTGTGTGTAATGATGACGAGACAAGTCCGGGGTTGATGAGTGAAGGGCATTTGCCAGCAGTAGGTTCGGCTGCAGCTAGAAGGCTGGCGAAGCCGAACTCATGAGCTGGAAAGGAAGGCTGGTGTGACAGTGTACTCTGTACTGCTAAGTTACACACATGCTGTTACCTGTATATTTCGACTACTACTCGTGTTCTCTCGATACTAACTTATACTGCTCAAGCATTATGTATTTTATACTATAACAGTATAATGAAACTACCCCTAACTTCCTTCATACTGGACACAGAGACACAAAAATAGTATCCACGAGTTCACCGGAAGTAGATAAAGGGCCTCATTGCCAAAATCTCGACGTATGCCTTTAAGGTTTGATTGAATCACACTGCTTTGGCACAGACCACAGTGCCACCTTGTTGATTGAGTAATGTTCTAAATGTCTAAATGTTTCTCACTTTTAGTCTATCTTTATGCCTGCCTCTCTCATCCGTCTCTCTCTGTCTCTCTCTACCATTGTGCCTCTCTCCATCTCTCTTTCCTTCCTTCCCTCCCTCCCTCTCTCCGTCTTTCTTACTATCTCTCTGAACATTTGTATCAACTATTCCCTCACTCCTCTTCTCCTCTTCTCTTCTCCCCTTCCTTCTCTCTCTCCCACAGCTGTCGTCGGCTCTCATGTTTGATGCGGTGCATGTGGTAGTGGGGGCGGTGCGTGAGCTCAACCGGAGTCAGGAGATTGGAGTGAAGCCACTCAGCTGCACCACTCCTCAGATCTGGCAGCACGGCACTAGCCTGATGAACTACCTGCGCATGGTACCAACACCTGCTCTCTCTTTACTCAATGCTGTCCCAATGCTGTCCCGATGCTGTCCCAATACTGTCCCGATGCTGTCCCGATGCTGTCCCGATGCTGTCCCAATACTATCCCAATGCTGTCCTAATACTGTCACAATTATCCCATTTTGTATTAGCCCAACAAAATGTTGGTCAAGGCAACAATGTAATGTTGTTGACTACAGAAACCTTTAGTTCACCTGCATGTTTTCTCTTTACTGCATGTTGACCCAACTAGCTAATTGTGCCACCTGCATATAAGCCAACACATGTTTTGGGGGACCAGTCAACAATGTAACATCGTCCCAATAGGTCCAGCATTTCGTTGAAATATGCAATATGGCAACGTACATCCACCTGTTACTGAACACTGTCCCAACTAGAGTCGCTAGCTATTTATGCATTTGTCTCCTTTGCTAACTCGTTCTCCTGCCAAGGCAGCAATGTAACGCTGTTGAATACAGAACAGTCAGGTTCTAATAGATTCCATGCTTAGCTAAAACATGGCTGCCTTTGGTCATGAACTACAGAAGTAACAAGAGTTGCAGGGCAAATCCATTTAAATTCAGTACATTTGCAGGATGAATGGCATTTCAGAGAGAATTGACCCCAACCCTACCAGTAGGCTAACTACTGAATAGCACAGCTCTACTTAGCAAAACGTTTGTGCTTGAAGCACTATCCTATAATCTTCCTGTTGCCTTTGGGGCTTTCGTTTGTTGCCACGTATACTACTGCTCTTGTTTTGTGGGTGTTGTTGTAGGTTGTAGTTGTGTGTTGTGGTGTTGATGGTATTCTTCCTATCTTCATTGTAGTCTGCTGGGCAGCATGTTTTCTCTACTTTATTCACCCTCTCCTATCGGAGTCTGCCACTTCTTATCTTCCCCCATCTGTTTCTCCCCTCATCTCTCTTCAGTCTCAGACAATGTTTTCACACTGTCAGAGCATCATTCCATCATTCGTACACTCTCTTTGGCAGAGGTTCCACTCCTCTCCCCCTTTCTCCCCCTCCTTCCCCCGCTCTGTTGTTTCTCGTTTGGGCATCTCTCGTTCCTCCTCTCTTTTAGGGTGTAATTCATCCTGAGCCTCTCTCTCCACGCGGCACCCTCTGTCTCTCTGCCTGCCCTTTTTTTTAGCCATACATCTCTATGTCTCTCTCGCCACTTTCAGCCATCTAATATACTGCCGCCAAGCCTAGCTATTGCCTGTCTGTTTGTCTGGGCTGAATCGCTCCCTCTCTCTTTCTCTCTGTTTCTCTGTCCATCCCCTCTCTTTCTCTCCTACATTATTTCTCTCTCTCTTGCTTCCCCGCTCTCTTTCTCTCCCTCACTCCCTCCCTCTCTCTCTCTCTCTCTCTCTCTCTCTCTCTCTCTCTCTCTCTCTCTCTCTCTCTCTCTCTCCCCCTCTCTCTATGTCTCTCCCTCACTCCTTCTCTTTCGCTCTCTCTCAGGTGGAGTATGATGGGTTGACCGGCAGGGTGGAGTTCAACAGCAAAGGCCAGAGGACAAACTACACCCTGAGGATCCTGGAGAAGCACCATGGGGGTCATAAAGAGGTCAGGGGTTCAAGGGGTAATGGGTTCAAATGTGATTGGGCCATTGGGTCATTGTAGGGTCGGGGTTGAATGGCTCACATTGAACATAGGTTTAACCCTATTGTCTATGTCTTTCTCTTCATCCCCCTCTCCCAATCCATTTCTCTTCTCTTTCTTTACTCCGTCCGTCATCCCTGTGTATAGATCGGGATCTGGTACTCTAACAACACGTTGGCGATGAACTCGACATCTCTGGACATCAACATGTCGGAGACGCTGGCTAACAAGACGCTCATCGTCACCACCATATTGGTAAAGACGTGGTTTTGCAAATTTGCAGTGTTAGAATGTGAAACTGTTGGTTTTCTGTTGGCCATTTTGCGTTAAACAATATGAATTTCGGGTGTGTTCGTAAATTTAATCTGGAGTGCCAGAGTGCGCTCAGAGTGCTCTCTGGGCGTTCGTAAATTCAGAGCGTTGTCAGATTGTCAGTTTGTAAATTCAGAGCGTTTCGGCTGTCGAAGCGCTCAGAGCGCACACTGGACAATCAGGCCGAGGAGTAGGGTTGATCAGAGCGTTCTGCCCTCACAAAGGCAGTCAAGCACCCAAGCTAACTGGCTAACATTGGCTAGCTTCTTCCAGACACAAATGAGGGAACACCTCACTCTGACCAGTTTACTTGCCCTAGCAGAGCTGGTTAGGCTGTTTTCATGTTATCTAGATCATTGGTGACTGTAACTGTGTGCTGGCAACAATTTAATTACGCTTTTTTGCAGACGTTTAGTGACACCGGCCGTATTCAAGGGGTGTTGAGCTTTCGTAAATTCATCAGTTATTCTGAACTCTGGCACATTCAGACGAGAGTGCTCTGAAATCTGAGTAGATAGTCAGAGTGACTTTACGAATGCACCCTTCATTTACCAAGAACAAAAAAAAGAGTCAGTCAGGGGTACACTAATCATTTTATTGTACGGTAACTTGAAATATCAGTTCTATACACCTGATCAAGTAAGTGGTAAGCAGATATCAATGGCATTCATGGCTAATGCGTTGCCACTTAGTGACAAATCATTTTGCCAGTGACCTACACTATATGCAAGAAATTACAATATATGTAAATGCAGTTATGTGCACGCATTCCAAGTGAAAATTCAGCCCTTACTAAATGTTTCAGTACTCGGTTCCTTCTTTGAATTATGATGAAGAGGTATTCAGCAACTGTTGGTAGGACGTCTACTTCAAAAATAGATTTACATTTTAGTCACTTAGCAGACATTCACATCCAGAGCGACTTACAGTTACTGCATTCAACTTAAGATAGCTAGGTGAGACAAACACGTCGCACAGTCGTAATCCGATGTTTTCCTTAATATGTGGCTATCAGCAAAGGCAGTCCTAGTAACAAAAGCCAAGTATATATATTTTTTTAATCAGCGGTAAATTCCTTCACCGTCTTTGAATTATAGCTCTTGAATTACCTTTTGCTTTCCTTCTATTGCAGGAAAACCCATATGTGATGCGTAAGTCCAACTACCAGGAGCTGCAGGGAAACGACCGGTACCAGGGCTTCTGTGTGGACATGCTAAGAGAGCTGTCGGACATGTTGAAGTTCTCCTTCAGGATCAAGCTGGTGGATGACGGGCTGTACGGAGCGCCTGAACCAAATGGATCCTGGACAGGCATGGTGGGAGAGCTCATCAATAAGGTAAGCACACACACACGCACACACAAACACCATCTAGGCGACTGGCTGTAAAAGTGGGTGAATAGGGTGGGTCTTCAATCAGTCAAAGTCAGCCTTAGATTATCGCCGTGGTAACTAACGAGAAGCCTAGTTAAAATCCTTGGTCTTTGAGAGCTATAGGGATGTATAGGTTTTGCCCCAGCTCTGCACTACAGTACCTGATACAATTCATCTAAGTTGTGATGATTCGTTTATTAATTTAATCAGGTGTTAGTTCTGGGATGGAACTAAAACCTGCTATGCTCTCTAGGTCCGTGGTTGGTGACTACTGATCAAAGGGGTGTGAAGTTTTGCATACTAATCGGTGATAACCTGTAACTGTTAGTGATAACTTATGGATACAGAGCCGGTGTTGCAAAATTCAGTTAGCTTTCCCCAATTCCCTTTTTTCAAATAACCTGGTTGGAGGATTCCTGGATTTCCTGCTTATTCCCTCGTAATACCAGGAATCTTCCAACCAGGATTTCTGGAAAACTGGGGAATTTGGGGAAAGTAACCAGAATTTGGCATCCCTGTTCACAGCTTTTACAACATACTGTTTGTATGTGTTTGTTTATATTGAGTCAACTCAAGTCTATGAAACTCAGCGCTCCCGTAAATATTCCCTTGCGATAGCAGCTGACGCAGCAAAATGTACTGGAATCCACAAGGCACTCAATGCTCTTTCAACAACACAGCGTCTAGCATTACTGTTTCTATTTTGTTTGTGACTGCGAAGGATATTTTCGCCACAACGGCAGAAGACCCACCCGCTACTTCTATCAACATTGCTGTGGCCATAACATCGTTTCAAGCTAATGTTGCCACAACTCAAAACGACGACTGCAATTACTGATGCTATCTGTGTGATTGCTGGCACTATCTCGACTAATAATGCTGTTACATATAATGGTAATGATAATGATGATGACGTTGTGATGGCCTTACTTTCCTCTTGTGTGTGTGGGGCTGGTGGGGTAGTGGAGCCATGCGTGACCCAACCGACTCGTTAAGAGGCTAATCAAATGTCTCTGACGAACACGCGCACACACAAGTGTGCATACACACTGTAAGTGCACACACACACACACACACACACACACACACACACACACACACACACACACACACACACACACACACACACACACACACACACACACACACACACACACACACATGCACTCATGTGGAGCAAAGACTCTTGGTGGCACACACAGAGACACACACCGAAGGATATGCAGAGTGAGCCCTCACACACGCACAGTTATGTAAATTCCATGAAAACACACACACTATTACTTGAATTTTTAAATATGCATAGTTAGGCAATAACCACACACACACAAACTAACATTCCCTAAACACTTCATTGAATAACACACTAACCCAACCCCCTCTCTCCCACTCTTCTCTCCTGGAACTGCCTGATGAAAATAGGTGAAACTCGTTAATAAGTATGTCCTCGTTAATCAATTAAGCTGTAATTAAGGAACAGAAAGGTGCCTGGGGTTTTGTTTTTGTTGGATCAGCAATGCACTCTATGATGACTCTATAATGACTCTATGATGACTCTATGGCGGTTTCCTGCCCCTCCCCTTCCTCTCTACCTCGCTCTTGAAGAATCTGCCCCTTCTCCTCTTACACTCAGAGTCTACACTCCCCCCTGCTACCCTCCTATATGTCAAGACTGCTTTCAAGTCCTCCTCGATAACCCCAATTGACCCCTGTATCTCTCCATCTCTCTGCTCTCTCTTCCTCTTTCTTCGACTCCCCTCTGTCTTATATCTGTCGCCCTCTATATTTTTCTCTCGCTCTGTTGTTTTTTCTCTCTTTCTCTGTATTTTCTCTCTCTCTCACTCCCTCTCGAGATCTTTCTTTCTCTTTCTTTCTCTCTCTCCCTCTCTCTCGCTCTTTCTCTCTCTCTATCTCTCCTCTCTCTCTACCTCTCTCTCCCCATTCTCTCTCTTTCTCTCTCTCTCTATATATCTTACTCCTCTCTCACTCTCTCTCTCTCTCCGCCCCTTCTCTCTCTTTCTCTCCCCCTTCTCTCTCTTTTTTTCTCTCTCTCTCCATTCTCTCGCTCTCTCTCATTCGCCCCCCCCCCCCATCCAACTCCCTCCCTCCCTCTCTCCTACAGAAAGCAGACTTGGCGGTAGCTGGGTTCACCATCACCTCAGAGAGGGAGAAGGTCATAGATTTCTCGAAACCCTTCATGTCTCTGGGCATCAGCATCTTGTACAGAGTCCATTTGGTAAGATGACCACAGAGACCAATCCATTTAGTTATGATTTATCACTATGGGTAAGGCACTGTCATTGACTACGGATTATGTGTGCTGTAGTATGTTGGTGCTTTTCCATTGTGGGAGTTGTCACTGCTCTTCCCAAAACGCAATTCCCCCAGTATAACACCAGAAGGCCATGGAAAGCCTCAGGCTGGACCAGGGCTGCAGTGGAAAATGCAATGTTTTGTACATGGTTCCCTATATTGCTTAGCTGTTAGGGTAACACTTTATTTGTGTGCCTATAAACTGTTTATAGACCATTATAAAATGGTTTGTAGTAAACTGTCTATCGGCTGTGGATGTATTTAGTAACATTGGCGAGTACAGTACATGTATAAATAATTTGTTATGAGGACTTCATATAGAAGTCAATACAATCAATAGGATTGTATTCAAACTACAGGATGGTGATTATAAGCAGTTCATAAGCAGACCTTGAACTAAAGTGTCACCCAACCGTAGTCATCCAAAAATCAATGATCATATATTGACATCAAACAAGCCACGTTACTCTGTAGCAGGGTTTCTGTTTTGAAAATGTGGCCCCGGAACATTTTAATTTACCAGAAATATGAGAAATTGAACTGACCCATTTGAGAAATGTACCTGACCCATATTCATTGGGTTCGTAACCTAATTAGAGCGTCCACCCACGGTGCTCAGAATGACAGAAATCATTATGGTAATTAATAGTAGAAAGATTGAGCTATTCTATTGGTCAGCCTATTCCGAACAGACTCTGGGAGGGTTACGGGATAATAGATCCCAAATTCCTACAACCAGTAGGCCTAGGCTGGAAAAACAAACTTTAAAAAGCAATGAGTCTGATGCAACAGAGCAGAATAGCTTAAAATGTTGGTAAACTATTATTTCTTCACATTATAAGCGCAGCAATGTGCACAAGGCAGTAGGCTACGTGACCATGTTCGTTCCATAATGCAATTAGCGGGAAAACACCGTTGTCAAAAGGGCACCTCACATGAAAACGGTTTCACGTGACAAAGATGAAAATATCAGTTAGAAATTTAGAAAGAGAGGAAATCTAATAGGCTACTTTGAAGCAAGGTAAGACATGCCTTATAATATATGTATTAAAACGTTCAGGTTTCAAACAATTAAGTATACAGTATGTTTTCAAAATGGAGCTGCCTCCAGCTCATTGCAAAGTGGTGTGTGACACCCTGATGAAGCAAGCCTGCCTTTCGTTGCCTTTTGACAAGCAGCTCTCGCGCTGTCTGACAGATTTTTCAGCTCAAAGGCACTGTGTCTGTATGCTATAAGCAAGCATTTGATAAATAAGATACAGTGCATTCGGAAAGTATTCAGACCCCTTGACATTTTCCTCATTTTGTTTTGCTACAGCCTTTTTCTTAAATGGATTAAATATATTTCTTCATCAATCTACACACAATACCCCATAATTACAAAGCAAAAACAGGTTTTTAGATATTTTTGCAAATGTATTAAAAATAAAAAACATAAATACCTTATTTACATAAGTATTCAGACCCTTTGCTATGAGATTCGAAATTGAGCTCAAGTGCATCCTGTTTCCATTGATCATCCTTGAGATGTTACTACAACTTGATTGGAGTCCAACTGTGGTAAATTCAATTGATTGGACATGATTTGGAAAGGCACACACCTGTCCATATAAGGTCCCACAGTTGACAGTGCATGTCAGAACAAAAACCAAGCCATGAGGTCGAAGGAATTGTCTAAAGAGCTCCAAGACAGGATTGTGTCAAGGCAGATCTGGGGAAGGGTACCAAAAAATGTCTGCAGCGTTGAAGGTCCCCAAGAACACAGTGGCCTCCCTCATTCTTAAATGGAAGAAGTTTGGAACCACCAAGACTCTTCTTAGAGCTGGGCGCCTGGCCAAACTGAGCAATCAGGGGAGAAGGGCCTTGGTCAGGGAGGTGATCAAGATCCCGATGGTCACTCTGACAGAGCTCCAGTTCCTCTGTGGAGATGGGAGAACCTTCCAGAAGGACAACCATTACTGCAGCACTCTACCAATCAGGCCTTTATGGTAGAGTGGCCAGACGGAAGCAACTCCTCAGTAAAAGGAACATGACAGCTGCCTAAAGACTCTCAGACCATGAGAAACAAGATTCTCTGGTCTGATGAAACCAAGATTGAACCCTTTGGCCTGAATGCCAAGCATCACGTTTGGAGGAAACCTGGCAACATCTCTACGGTGAAGCATGGTGGTGGCAGTATCATGATGTGGGGATGTTTTTTAGCTGCAGGTACTGGGAGACTAGTCAGGATCGAGGGAAAGATGAACGGAGCAAAGTACATAGAGATCTTTGATGAAAGCCTGCTCCAGAGTGCTCAAGACCTCAGACTGGGGTGAAAGTTCACCTTCTAACAGGACAACGACAACAGGACCCTAAGCACACAGCCAAGACAAGGTAGGAGTGGTCTCTGGAGTCTCTGAATTTCCTTGAGTGGCCCTGCCAGAGCCCGGACTTGAACCCGATCGAAACATACCTACATCAATGGAGAGACCTAAAATTAGCTGTGCAGCGACGCTCCCCATCCAACCTGACAGAGCTTGAGAGGATCTGCAGAGAAGAATATCCACAAATACAGGTGTGCCAAGCTTGTAGAGTTCTACCCAAGAAGACTTGAGGCTGTAATCACTGTCAAAGGTGCTTCAACTGAGTACTGAGTAAAGGGTCTAAATACTTATGTAAATGTTATGTTTCAGTTTTTTATATTTAATTAATTTGCAAAAAAATAAAAATAAACAGTTTTTGCTTTGTCATTATGAGGTATTGTGTGTAGATTGATGAGGGAAAAAAATATGTAATTAATTTTAGAATAAAGCTGTAACGTAACAAAATGTTGAAAAGTCAAGGTGTCTGAATACATTCCGAATGCACTGTACATAACGAATATACTGTACACATGAGCCAATTTAATTCCACAAAATTATGCAAATTAACCTATTGACCAATAAGCATGCTCAATCAAATGCATTTCCATCAACTGGTATTTCCATCAATGAATAGTAATAATGAATGAATAGGCTAAAAAGCATTATTTTGCATAATTTTTTCTTCTTCTCCTGGACAATTGCACAGCGCCAATTTTATTTATAGGCTTTAAAAAATGTTATAGGCCAAAAGCCGGCTATTACCAGCTAACGGAAACCCTGCTCTGTAGTCTAGTATATTCCATCCCCCAAGGGTTTACAGAGCATGCAGGAAAACCATTATCAATGTCATTACTCAAGCTGTCCTGGGTCGTATTCATTAGGCACTAAATGGAAGAAAACGGACTGAAACAAGGAGAGACTACCTGAACCTGACCAATAAGAAACACTTGTTTTCATTTTCTATTGCAAAACCTTTTGCTACATTGTGCACTAATAGATATGGTTCTGTACTCACATTGCCCAGTCTGTAATGAAATAAATGCCAATACTTTGTCCTCTTGTGTTTGAAATCTGAACTGCACCATCTAGTATTGATCTCCATTAACACCATCTTTGTCGTCCTCCTCCAATCAGGGACGGAAGCCAGGTTATTTCTCCTTCCTGGACCCGTTCTCTCCGGCCGTGTGGCTCTTCATGCTGCTGGCCTACCTGGCTGTCAGCTGTGTGCTCTTCCTAGCTGCCAGGTAACTAACTTCACCACCTAGTGGGCTGGGGGACACCTCAACTTCCATTCACTGATAGAGTAGACTGGTGGTCCTATATCTGTTGGCTATGCAGCACGAACAGATCTGGGACCAGCTTATACAGGGTTCGCATCACATATCTAATGTAATGAAATGCAATTTTGGGGATCCTTTTTCACTCATTTAGACATGATGCTATTATGTATAAATCATATGTTGAAGACTGAATAGTTCACCTCTTTCTCCCTGTCCACCTCCCAGGTTGAGTCCGTATGAGTGGTACAACCCCCACCCATGTCTGATTGGGCGCAAGGACATGCTGGAGAACCAGTACACCCTGGGCAACAGCCTGTGGTTCCCCGTGGGAGGCTTCATGCAGCAGGGCTCTGAGATCATGCCCCGCGCCCTGTCCACACGCTGCGTCTCTGGGGTCTGGTGAGTGTGTATGGGGTGTGTGGGAGGGGGATTTGGGAAGGGTGTGTGGGTGTGTCTAGCTACAGCATCAACTTCTGTATTCCTTCCTCCTCCCCTCCTCCACTCTACTCTTCTCCCAAAGCTACTGTTCATCAGATCAACCAGATGGCAGTCATATACTGATGGGAATTATATTATACCGCATTATACAACGGGTGGGCCTTATCCTGGTTGCTGATTGGTTAAAACTGCATTCCAGCCGGTTTCTATTACACAAGTTACCACCGGCTAAATCTATGACCTTGAAATGCCTATTTACTCTGTTCCATCTGATTGCGCAATCCACTGTCTCATCAGCCCAGCCATGCAATTTATACACCAGATCTACACTGTAAAAAGCATCTAGACATTATCTCCCATTGGTTATAACCTAATCGTGCCAATACGTCCTCCAAACACCGGCTTCTCGGGCATTATCACTTAAGTACACTCTTAGAAAAAAGGGTTCCAAAAGGGTTCTTCGGCTGCCAAAAAGGAGAACTCTTTTTGGTTCCAGGTAAAAACCCTTTTGGGTTCAATGTCCACACGCTGCGTCTCTACCTGGAACCAAAATGGTTCTTTAAAGGGTTATCCTATGGGGACAGACAAAGAACCCTTTTAGGTTATAGATAGCACCTTTTTTTCTAAGAGTGTATTTCACCAAACCTCGCTGCTTTTTACTCTAGTTAGTTATCTCCATTAACTCTGAATTGTCTTGATACTGCAGTGCGCTGTTCAGAATAAAACTGTGTTCAACGTAAAGGATAAAGTAGTACAATAAGTTAGTTTTTTTGATAATTATGTAGATGCTCAGACAATCAACAAACATTCCATTAGATCAGTGCAACTTTTACTGTTGATATGAAACATGAATCAGACAGCACCATTTCAACGATTTGTCATTTTACCTTTTAAAAGGATTCAGAAAAGCATCAATGTGTAATATAATGAGGTGGTGTACTGGACACAGGTGAAGCCAATTTCTGGACTAGGGTTGTAAAACTCTGGTAACTTACCCACATTTTCCAGGTTTTCCAGAAACCTTGGTCGGAAGAGTCCAAGAATAAGGAGTGAATAAGCAGGAAATGCAACCATGATTTCTCGAAAACCTAAACATTTCCGAAAGTTACCGTAATTCTGCCACACTATTCTGGACTAACAAATGAGGTTGCCTTTTTAGCCCAGGAGTGGCCTAACTTTGCCATGGTGTAACTTGTGATAATATGCCTGTCCTCTGTCCCTCCCTCCCTCCCAGGTGGGCGTTCACACTAATCATCATCTCCTCCTACACGGCCAACCTGGCAGCGTTCCTTACCGTTCAGAGGATGGAGGTGCCCATCGAGTCGCCTGACGACCTGGCTGACCAGACCAACATCCAGTATGGTACCATCCAAGGGGGCTCCACCATGACCTTCTTCATGGTAGGGATTGTATGGTGTGTGTGTGGGGGGGTACCCCCAACCCCCAGATAGCATATGAACAGTCATATGTTTAGAATGATAGAACATTGGCTTTAAAACTGCAACATTTTATCTCTGGCTCATGGCACTATTTGTAGAACTGCAGGAAATTAGCTTTAGAAATGCAAAATTCTCTTAGCCTCATTGCAAAATGTGAAGAATAGGATAATATTAGCTATAGAACTGCACATTTTTATCTCTGCCCCATGTTGATATGTGTAGAATTGCAGGAAGTGTGTGTGTGTGTGTGTGTGTGTGTGTGTGTGTGTGTGTGTGTGTGTGTGTGTGTGTGTGTGTGTGTGTGTGTGTGTGTGTGTGTGTGTGTGTGTGTGTGTGTGTGTGTGTGTGTGTGTGTGTGTGTGTGTGTGTGTGTGTGTGTGTGTGTGTGTGTGAGAGGTGCAGGAAGGATGGGGGTTCATGTGTATTTGGTGGGGGTGCGTGTGTTTGTGACACACAATATTGTGACACACTACTATAAGTATCACAAAAAAGTGTGGACTTTTCCCCTTCTTTTCTTACCATGACCACCTTCAACAAACCTATAAACAGAACTCGCGCTACCAGACGTACCAGCGCATGTGGAACTACATGCATTCCAAGCAGCCCAGTGTGTTCGTGAAGAGCACGGAAGAAGGCATCGCCCGTGTGGTCAACTCTAAATACGCCTTCCTGCTGGAGAGCACCATGAACGAGTACCACCGCCGCCTCAACTGTAACCTCACCCAAATAGGAGGTCTGCTCGACACCAAAGGCTACGGCATTGGCATGCCCCTGGGTGAGTGGAGAGGGAGTGGGGGGGGGGGGAGGGTTAGAAGGCATGCTGGACACCAATGACTACGGTTTTAGACCCTAACCACCAAGAGCTCTCGTCTTATTTGATGCAATTCCATCTAATTTGCCATGTTATTACACCTTGACCCCCCCCTCGCTGTCTCATTTCATTTTGGTGGTCAAAATAAATGTAACCTTGCATGTTCTTGCTGGAGGCCCACTTTAATATCAAACCCTCATGGTCCAGATTGAATCCTGGCTACATATTACAGCCTTGGGGCAAATGACCAGACAGGTCACTCTGTTTTAGCCTCCCTCCATATCCGCCATCTCTTTCATCTCTTAAACCCTCTAATCCATCATCAAATAATTCCAATCCATAGAAAAGCATTTTTCCCCCAAGAATTCCCAGAATGTCCTAACATCAAAGTAGGCCTCAGAGATATCCCATTTCCCTCAAGGACTGACCATGGATAAACTTTTCCTCCTTCTTTTATCAACATGCCTTTAAGTTGCCCTCCAGGCCAAAGGTCAGAAATAACACACATCTCATCACCCACTTATTTTTTTTAAAGCCAGTCTCCATGGCTACGGTTGCTTTTACCTCTGCAACCTTGATGTTACACAAGCAGGTGGTTCTCAACGATAGACTCATAGACAGACTTGGATCCTTGTTTTTCGGGGGAAATATGTCTTTACTCCAGCGATGTGTGAACTCTTTCACCTTCCCTATTAGCCGGGGGGTGGAATTGGGCTGGAACGCTTGGGAACAGAGGTCCCAAAGTCAAAATCTCAGGGGGAACATATTGACATTTAACATTTAGTTAGCGGAGATCCATCTATGAAGTTCCCAGGGTGATTTCCCCAGGTTCCACCCCAGCTAACTAGCTTTTTACTGCATATTAACAGTATGTCTGGCTGGCCTGCCTTACAACCTCTGACTTACATGTATAATTGGTTTTTGTTGCATTGGCACAACAGCATGGATGCCAACTTCTAAGGTTACAGTTGGCTCACATGTAGTGCAGAGTTCCAATTATAAATGTTTATTTCTTTCTGTCTGTCTGTCTCTCTCTCTCTCTCTCTCTCTCTCTCACCCCCTCCCTCATTTTCTTTTTCCATCCCCCCGGTCGTTACTTCTTTGTTACTCCCAATCCTCTCTTGTTTCTTCGCTCTGTCTTGATTCGATTCAATTCAATAAACTTTATTGGCGCGATAAGTCACTATCTTTTATTGCCAAGCAAGGACACAGGAAGTTAAATCAATAATGAGGACATGGTGATACACAATGAATAGTAAATACAATTAACAATACAGTAATATTGTTCCCACTCTCTCTTTCTCTCCTTCCCCATCTGTCTGTTTTTCTCTCTCCCTTCCTCCCTCTCTCTGTAACTCTCTCCCTCCCTCCCTCACACCCTCTATCTCTCTCCACCGCTTCCCCAGGCTCACCGTTTAAAGAGGAGATCACTCTGGGGGTGTTACAGCTGGCGGAGAACAACAGGCTGGAGATCCTGAAGAGGAGATGGTGGGAGGGGGGGCAGTGCCCCAAGGAGGAGGACCATCGAGCCAAGGGTGGGTACAGCACCACTTGCGCCTGTAGTTTTTAATCTCTTTAACCTTTATTTAACCAGGAAGTCCCATTGAGGTCAGAAGACTTCTTTCGCAAGGGAGACCTGTCAAAGTACCAGCACTAATGATCAGGGGCCCTATGTATCAAGCGTTTCAGAGTAGGACTGCTCATCTAGGATCTGTTTTTCCTTTTTGATCATACACAATAAGATTACATGGACAGGTAGCACTTGATCCTAGATCAGCACTCCTACTCTGAGACGCTTGATACAATGAAACACTTGGGGGGGAGTAGGACACTAACCCTCAAACACCCTCACAACCCAGCATATACCTTGAATTAGGCTAGTAAATACACAATTTCCATCCAGGAGTGGATCTCCTTCAGGTCCTAGTCTAGGAGGTGCTCTAAAACGTTTATAAGGACACCCGCATTCATCTTTTTAACGAGCGCCCAGCACTCCCAGCAACCGTCATTTGAATTTTGCCATCAGAATGTATGCTAATTGCTGAGATAATGTTCATTTGTTTCAAACCCCATTAGAATTGCACACTACTAATGAACACAATACAATGTGAACCTTTCCTCAAGTAGTAGAAAGCTCTCGTTTCTTAGATCCTCATAAAGTCAATGTTTTTTGGTGTCACAGAAGAGTGGAAGCAAGTGAATTGGTCTGTAGCCCATTCTATTCCCATCACAATGTCTCACAGCTGGAAATTCCATTTGCGTTAGATATGTGTGTACTTGATCTAGTTGTGATTATGTGTGTGTAAATATGTCAGGTTTATTTTGCCTCAACTTTAAACGGCACCACTGTCCGCCCCACCACCGTTGTTATTGTTTTTGTTTTTGTTGACGAATCAGAGGCGACGAGCCTAGCGCAACATGGTAAAGAAAAATCGTAGTACATATTCGGCTGTTCTATCACGCATGCAATGATGTCTGAGGGGAAAAAAACTGTGTTTGTTGTTTGCAATGACTTCTTTGTTGTTGTAGTATCGCAAACAGACTTGCCACTTTCACCATGAAGGGTTCCTGCATTAAGAACAAACCAAATTTGGAAGGTTTATTTAATTAGTGTTTTGATTACTGCATTTTACCAGGGGGGTATACGTGTCTACATTGTGTGTGAATGTGTGTGTGTGTCTGTGTGAGAGTGTGTGTGTGTGTGTGTGTGTGTGTGTGTGTGTGTGTGTGTGTGTGTGTGTGTGTGTGTGTGTGTGTGTGTGTGTGTGTGTGTGTGTGTGTGTGTGTGTGTGTGTGTGTGTGTGTGTGTGTGTGTGTGTGTGTGAGCAAATTAAAACTAAATAGTAATCCTGGCCTGTGTGGTAGACATTTCCCCTTTTCCAAAATATTTCTCATTTTCATTTCTGCAGTTTCATTTTGACATCTGCTACCCCTTCGCCCTTTCAAAATGCTTAGATAGCTACAAGCAACAGACTGGACAATACAGAAGAAGACAGAGACATTGTTTGTGTGTTGCACCTTAGGCAGCCCACACTAAGACATAGGGCGCTTCCCAAATGTGCACTACTTTCAACCAAAAGGCCTATGGGTTAAAATTCAAAATTATTGAATAGGGCACCATTTGGGACGCATGCACAGTGGTACGAGTTTTGATTGAGTTACCGATTAGATAAATAAGTGCCCTCAGGTTAAAGCCGTGAGACTTGAGCCTTTGTCTGAAGCACTCGATGTAACAAGGGTTGCTCAGAGCTTCCTTATGAGACCTTTTGAAGATAAAACAAAAAAAACATAAAACCTTCATGTCAAAAATTCTGAACAGGAAAAGCCAAAGGTGACTCTTGTGGTTGATTTACCTATTAAGTCAATGAATGCAGACTTGTTAAATTGCACACATACACACAACACACACACACATACACACCACACTCTCTGTGGGGACATAATACTGCAAGGTTCATAGAGCTTTTCTCCCACTTAGGCTTTGTTTAGAGAGTGTTTGAGAGATCTGATGATGCTGTGGAGGTTATCTCTTGGTGCCAGTGTATGTGTCTACTCACAGCCCTACCACTACCCCTCTATCCGTGTGTTAGAATTGCGTGTCTAATGCATCGGTTCCTTCCCAGGTCTGGGCATGGAGAACATCGGGGGTATCTTTGTGGTGTTGATCTGTGGCCTCATCATCGCCGTGTTCGTGGCCATCATGGAGTTTGTTTGGTCCACCCGCCGCTCGGCAGAGACAGACGAGGTACGCCCTCACCCCTGCCCCGGCCGAAACCACAGAAACCCTCCAGTAGGTTACTATGGCAACACGCCTCCCGGTGTATAGTGCAGTGCAGTGCAGTGAGTGTTGTGCTTGGGTGTCGTGGTGTTGATGTGTAAATGGTCGATGTCTGCGCTTGCTTGCTTCCTTCCTTTCTTTCTCTCACTCTCTCTCTCTCACTCTCTCTCTCTCTCTCTGTGTTTGTCATTGTTATTCCGCCGGCTAGTCCTTTGTGGTTTTTTATTTTGTTGGTGTCTGGGTAAAACGCTGTTTGTGACTTTCATTTGCTCCTGCTTAATCTCCGCTTGCTGCTTTGTTTATTTTTGTGATTCCTGTTTCAGTTGTCTCCCTCTCTCCATCTTTATCTGCATTCTCGATTTGAGATGCTTTTGAATATGTGTCAGTGTCACTGGAGGTAGCTACTCATAAGTCATATTTCCAGAGGTCAGAGGTCAGAGGTCACAGTGCATTTGAACAGTGCAACAGGTTTGGTAAACCTCAGATTATTTCTCTTTCTTTCTCTCTTTCTCTCCCTCTCTCTCTACCACATTCACACTATCATCTCCCTATCCCTTCTCTCTCTCTCTCTTCCCTCTCTCTAACATTTCCCTCCTCTCTCCTCTCTCTCTCTCTTCCCTCTCTCAACATTTCCCTCCTCTCTCCTTCTCTCTCTCTCTCTCTCTAACACTTCCCTCCTCTCTCCTTCTCTCTCTCTCTCTCTCTCTCTCTCTCTCTCTCTCTAACACTTCCCTCCTCTCTGCCGTTCTCTCTCTCTCTCTCTTCCCTCTCTCAACATTTCCCTCCTCTCTCCTTCTTTCTCTCTCTCTAACACTTCCCTCCTCTCTCCTTCTCTCTCTCTCTCTCTCTCTCTAACACTTCCCTCCTCTCTCCTTCTCTCTCTCTCTCTCTCTCTCTCTCTCTCTCTCTCTCTAACACTTCCCTCCTCTCAGCCGTTCTCTCTCTCTCTCTTCCCTCTTTCTAACACTTCTGTTCTCTCTCTCTCCTAGGTGTCAGTGTGTCAGGAGATGCTGACCGAGTTCCGCAACGCCATCTCCTGTAAGAAGAGCTTGCGCTCTCGGCGACGGCGGCCCTTGGCCAGCACCAGCGGCGTCTTGCGCCACCCCACCCGCCTCCAGCTGGGTGTCCCAAGACCCATCCGCCTAGTCCGCGAGATGCGTCTCAGCAACGGCAAGCTCTACAGTGGTTCCGGCCCCCTGACGGGCGGAGGGGGAGCAGCTGGGGGGGCGTGCGGGGCCGTAGGGGGGGGGGCCTCAGACATGGGCCCGGGGCCACAGCGCCTCCTGGAGGATCATCTGGGTGCCAACACTACGCTGCCCCCTCCCCCGCCCGCCGCTGCCACAATGCCACCCTCCCGGAGCTGTGCCCACGTGCGGATCTGCCAGGAGTGCCGGCGCATCCAGAACCTGAGGTCGGCATCGTCCTGCTCACGCATCCCGCCCCACCTCGGCCCACACTCATCCCTGTCCCTCCCCCGCCTCCCGCCACCACCTCCACCCTCCTCCCCCAACACCGACAGTGAGGGGGGTGGCTGCGGCACAGTGAGCCCCAGGCGGCTCAAAACTAAGCCCACGCCCCCTCCGCGGCCCTTACCCCCGGCCAAGACGCCCACCACAGACCTGCTGCTCGGGAAACAAGACTGAGGAGGGACGGAGGGTCTGACATGTGACAAGAGTCAAGGGTTAAAAGTCGAAGGTCAGGGTATTTACAGAGAAACGTGTAGCAAGGAGGAGTGGAGGGGGCTTTGAGCTTGTAACGCATTGACACGGCAGGATCAAACCACGCTGACCCGTATGAGGGGGTGGCAAAGGGTTTATTCTCCAGATACCAACCCAGTCAACACAGTCCTCTTAAACCAGGAGTCCTGCTAAAACAGGAGAATGGTTCAGACTGGACTAGATGGTATATTCAGACACTAAGAGACATCAGGAGAGGCCCTTATGTTGCTCCCTCGCTGGTCTATGCTCTTCTGCCACAGCTCCAAGTCTGGAGAGAGATGGGCATGTTAAACCAACTGAAGGTCTCCACTTTGATGTGCTATGCCACAGGCTGTCTATGGAGTGGAAAATGACTTTAAACCACACATGACCGTTAGCTGCCTACGGTGCATTGAGAGACCATGTGGTGACCGTTCCACAGTATGCATAGGTGTGTTCAAGCTGCCAGGTTTGGTTTTGACCCCTCTCTCTTTCACTTGGATTTGGTGGGTGGATTTGACCTATCCCACAATTGCCGGAGAGGTTCAGGGGACCATAGAGACCACACAGACAGACACACGTACACAGAAACTCTTGTGCTTAGAGAAGTTGGTTCTCACAAGAAGATTAATCTTTTTTCCCCCAGAGTTGCTGCAAGAGCTTGAACTTTGGAATTCTGGGACATGTAAAACCAGAGAATTAAAAAAATGTATAATTTGTGTTCTCGATTTGCTTTCTCTCAGAGTCTAAATCGCCTAATTTATTTTCTATCTTCCTTTCTTTCGTTATATATTT
Organism: Thymallus thymallus; assembly: GCA_023634145.1. Classification (NCBI taxonomy): domain Eukaryota; kingdom Metazoa; phylum Chordata; class Actinopteri; order Salmoniformes; family Salmonidae; genus Thymallus; species Thymallus thymallus. The sequence goes on along the minus strand of CM042396.1, from coordinate 10,657,795 downwards.
TTATTGTCATCATTGGTTTCTTGGTCACTGTGTAGTTATTAACTCATGTTTTTGGTTTGTTATTAAAGATCCTTGAGAAGCCAATGTGGAGATCATGACCAAATGAGGACGCTTTCCCACCAATCACAAGCCCGGGAACAAAGTGCAAAGGTCAATAGTCAACAGAGGCCATATCTGAAACATATATTGACAGGACACCACAGATCAAATGACTCAATATTACAGTCCATGTTGGCTTGTTACAGTAGCAGTGTGTGACTTTGCTTTCCACTGATCAACAAGCCAGTTTTGCCACAGAGTTTTAACAACAGAGTTAGTGTATCGGAGCCCCATCAAATTACAGAGCCACAGAGCCACAGAGCAGAGTTTAGCAGCACGATAAGTTGTGAATCCTTCAAACAGATCAGAATTTCAGAAACAAAATTTTATTATATATAGTTATACAAAGCAAAACAGGAGAAATGTAATGCACAGTCCTGTGTTAATGTGTGTTCTGTGTGATTCATATGGGTATCATACGTTTGTGTGTGTGAGTGCGTACGTACCGAGGAAAGGATAGGTCAGAGTGCATTTTGTCATATTTTATGCTTTTTATTTTATATACCAGTGTTAAATTGATTATTTAAGCAATAAGGACCGAGGCGGTGTGGTATATGGCCAATATACCACGGCTAAGGGCTGTTCTTATGCACAACGCAACGAGGAGTGCGCTTATACAGCCATTAGCCATGGTATTTTGGCCATATACCACAAACCCCTGAGGTGCCTTATTGCTATTATTAACTGGTTACCAGCGTAATTAGAGCAGTAAAAATAAATGTTTTGTCAGCCAATCAGCATTCAGGGCTCGAACCACCCAGTTTATAATAAGAAAATGACGACAAATGTATATTATTATAATTATATTGTTATTATTATTATTATTGAAGTGTGGGGTACTGTAGGAAGGTTACAGCCCTCTTATGTTAAATATATAGACACACAAAGTTATTTGGAATAAAAAACTGTATACAAACTTCTGAATCTGGTGTCTTTGCATATGTCCGTGCCTGTATGTGCATGAACAGACAAGTGATTTCAAATCGCAAAGTTACCAGTTCCTACTATCTCTAGTTGTGTCATTGGTGGTCTGTCACACAGGATTGCACTGCACTGGCACAGCCATACAAGTCATGAGAGTCTGTAAAATGGACAAGTAGCATGCATCCCCTATTAAATAGGGGCGCTAAGAAAACAAACTCTCTTCATGTATTGGGTGGATTCTATCTTTCTTGCCACTCCATATTAATGCCCATGATTTTGGAATGAGATGTTCGACCAGCGGGTGTCCACATACTTTTGGTAATGTAGTGTAGTTTAGGCCTATTGTTTTTATTTTTATTTTTTTTATCTCTATCACACACTTGTATGCTAAAGTAAAACTGGTTTCTCTCAGGATGCTGCAATGGAGAGCGCAAACTGCCAGGTGGCCCTGTGTTTGGAGTACTGGGAAAGAACAGATGTGGTTAACTTTATCACTGGAATTTCAGCGGTGGCAGTGTACCGGTTGTCACTTCTCCACCCAGAGGAGAGGAAGTTGGCTGCACAGGAAGAGTGTCACTGAATGAATCTACCTGTGCCCCGACACTTGGACCTTTGATGACGAAGGTTAGCGGGATTATTCAGTGACCATTTTCCCTGAACTTGGTGTAACCCTAACCGGTAAAAAAAACGTCTCAGAGTTATCGCCAGCTTGTAGTCCTAAAAATCTGAAATTAGTTACCTCTGGTTCGTTCAGCCATTTCTATGGCGAGAATGAATGGGGTTAAATGCCAAAAACAAGGTTTGAGGTTTTTTACATAAATGCTTCAAAAATCACAAAAAGTGACTTTAGCTGATGAAGATTATCTGGAAGAACAAAACGTATAGACCTTATTTTCGGCGTTTATCCCAAAACGCCATTCATTTCCCCATAGGCCTTATCTAACAAACCATGGCAGAGTTAGTGCCTACAAAAAGATGCCATTACTATTTCAATATGTAGGTCCTAATCAACTTCATGCCTTCCTGATGGGAGGACTTGACCTATCCCACAAGCCCCGAAGAGGTTCTGTAACAGAACTATTGTACTACATTACTACAGTGCTTACTAAAAGTATTTTCTATGTACTAACTGTATTATGAACTATTTAGAACATAGACACAAAGGTATTTGGAATAAAAACAACTATAGACAAACTACTATATCTGGCGTTTATGTCTGTTTTTGTGTGCAAACATATTTTTATTTGGGATAGAAAGATTTGATAGATTTTCACTGTACAATATCCCCTTGCAAACCTTCAGCTTCTCTTACCACAGCCACAACCTCACACAGTATGAGGTCATCACTAATCTGACACAGGATCAGCTAACAGTGTAATACATCCACTCCACACTGGAGTATGTTATGCTAACCTCTGCCACAGGGTGTCAGTATAGTCAAGGCATAGAGGCAAACAGGAAAATGCACTCTATGTAAATGTGTTCTTTATTCACCTGACACCCTAAAGGAGGAACCCACAGTTGAAACAATAACAAAGCGTACTGTTTTTCAGTAAGAAGCTGAGGGATGCGGCTGGAGAAATGTTACCACTATCAAATTCATAGACAGTGCTACGGATGCAAGGACTGACCATACATGATGTCAACATGATAGTTTTAACCCTGTCTTGAGGCTATACAGTGTTTGTTTACACTTACTTTGTTTACAAACACTGGAGTGAAACAAGCTTATATTTTGGGTTCCGATGTGGTACGACAGTTGAGGTAAAGCTCATGAGGAATTTATACATTATATTCTTCAAGAATGAATGGGGACATATACAGTGGGGAGAACAAGTATTTGATACACTGCCGATTTTGCAGGTTTTCCTACTTACAAAGCATGTAGAGGTCTGTAATTTTTATCATAGGTACACTTCAGCTGTGAGAGACGGAATCTAAAACAAAAATCCAGAAAATCACATTGTATGATTTTTAAATAATTAATTAGCATTTTATTGCATGACATAAGTATTTGATCACCTACCAACCAGTAAGAATTCCGGCTCTCACAGACCTGTTAGTTTTTCTTTAAGAAGCCCTCATGTTCTCCACTCATTACCTGTATTAACTGCACCTGTTTGAACTCATTACCTGTATAAAAGACACCTGTCCACACACTCAATCAAACAGACTCCAACCTCTCCACAATGGCCAAGACCAGAGAACTGTGTAAGGACATCAGGGATAAAATTGTAGACCTGCACAAGGCTGGGATGGGCTACAGGACAATAGGCAAGCAGCTTGGTGAGAAGGCAACAACTGTTGGCGCAATTATTATTAAATGGAAGAAGTTCAAGATGACGGTCAATCTCCCTCGGTCTGGGGCACCATGCAAGATCTCACCTCGTGGGGCATCAATGATCATGAGGAAGGTGAGGGATCAGCCCAGAACTACACGGCAGGACCTGGTCAATGACCTGAAGAGAGCTGAGACCACGTTCTCAAAGAAAACCATTAGTAACACACTACGCCGTCATGGATTAAAATCCTGCAGAACACGCAAGGTCCCCCTGCTCAAGCCAGCGCATGTCCAGGCCCGTCTGAAGTTTGCCAATGACCATCTGGATGATCCAGAGGAGGAATGGGAGAAGGTCATGTGGTCTGATGAGACAAAAATAGAGCTTTTTGGTCTAAACTCCACTCGCCGTGTTTGGAGGAAGAAGAAGGATGAGTACAACCCCAAGAACACCATCCCAACCGTGAAGCATGGAGGTGGAAACATCATTCTTTGGGGATGCTTTTCTGCAAAGGGGACAGGACGACTGCACCGTATTGAGGGGAGGATGGATGGGGCCATGTATTGCGAGATCTTGGCCAACAACCTCCTTCCCTCAGTAAGAGCATTGAAGATGGGTCGTGGCTGGGTCTTCCAGCATGACAACGACCTGAAACACACAGCCAGGGCAACTAAGGAGTGGCTCCGTAAGAAGCATCTCAAGGTCCTGGAGTGGCCTAGCCAGTCTCCAGACCTGAACCCAATAGAACATCTTTGGAGGGAGCTGAAAGTCCGTATTGCCCAGCGACAGTCCCGAAACCTGAAGGATCTGGAGAAGGTCTGTATGGAGGAGTGGGCCAAAATCCCTGCTGCAGTGTGTGCAAACCTGGTCAAGAACTACAGGAAACGTATGATCTCTGTAATTGCAAACAAAGGTTTCTGTACCAAATATTAAGTTCTGCTTTTCTGATGTATCAAATACTTATGTCATGCAATAAAATGCAAATTAATTATTTAAAAATCATACAATGTGATTTTCTGGATTTTTGTTTTAGATTCCGTCACTCACAGTTGAAGAGTACCTATGATACAAATTACAGACTTCTACATGCTTTGTAAGTGGGAAAACCTGCAAATTCGGCAGTGTATCAAATACTTGTTCTCCCCACTGTAATTACTTGAGTCCAAACATGGATGTAGCAACTTCAGATTGCCTCTTTAAGTCACAGGTTATGAGACATTTCCCCAATTGTCAGGTTAGTGTAATGCAACTCATATGCATCTAAAAGTGACTTCAAATGTACAATGAAGATTCCAGTTCCTGCTGTCTTTAGCTGTGGTGTTTGTGGTCTTTTACATAGGATGTAGTGTACTGCACTGGCACATCTATACAGGTCATTAGAGACCTCAACGATGTACCGAATAGAATAGGTACATTATTGTCCAGACTTTATTTATTTATTTATGTCTGATATTCAGACTCCAAGACCTAGTCTCAGAAATTCCACCTATACATTTTGCCCGCTGTACAACTGAACTATCTTGTCTAGCGTATTTCACTGGGTGTCAGCACTGTCAAGGCAGACGGCAAAATCAACATTTACCTAAAATAATTATAGTAGACTAGCCTACAATGTTTGTTTTATCTTTTGAAATAATACATTTATTTTTTGTCTTAGAAATTGTTTCCCACGTTGGAAAGCTATAGTAATTCCTACTTTTCAAGCAATACATTGTATTTAGATTTTCTTAATGGTTGAATTGCTAAACATACAGTAATAGTAGCCTCTATGAGCGGATATGATGACTTGTCATAAATTGTTAGGCTATTTTAAATATTTGCTCATACAACTAGACAATATCATTTATTCGATTTGTTCATTCTCAAAATAGAGTGTGGTATGTGAATGGGTATGAACCCATTCAAAGAGGCGGGTTTTCTTATGTTGACACATTTACTGGGTGTCAGTGTGTACCCGTGTGTACCCATAAGGAAGTGAGTGTATTCATTCAGTTCGTAAAAGCAACAGGTAGCCCACACTATTCTCTGTCGCAAGAAGGGTTCCTGACATCTGGGATGGATTTGTTTAATTTGAGGTCGCTGGTCATTTTGCTGTCAGCTGGTGGTAAGATTAATGAATATATTCATTATTGTTAGGCCTACATTTAATAGGGTATACAAAATAGTTTGAGATGTGTTGGCTGGGTTTGTTTTGTAGGCGCATCGACGTTGTTCTAGTTAGTAGAATGCCCCTTTCAGGCCAAGAATAGGCTACCATAACAAACATTATTTATAGCTGTTCGCTAGTCCATTGCATATAGCTTGCTTCTGTCTTGATGTCTATCACACACTTGTATGTTGAAGTGAACACCTGCATTCAAACCGGTTTCTTTCAGGATTCTGCAACGGGCAGAGCCCACTGTCAGCGGTCCCCTTGGAGGCAGTACAGGGAAACAACGTCACGTTCAAAACCAATATCCTCTCCACAGATGTGGACAACTTTCTCACAGTATCTTGGAATTTCAACGGGGGTAGTGGACTTGTACCTGTTGTCACACGTGCGCCCAAAGGAGAGACGGTTGGCCCTGGTTACGCAGGAAGAGTCTCACTGAATTCATCCACTGGCGAATTGAAGCTCGGACCCTTGATGGCAAAGGATAGCGGGGACTATACAGTGGCAATGGTCACTAGTTTTGGAGTACAGCATACAGGTGCAACGTTGCTCAGAGTTCTAGGTGAGTACATAAAGTCGTTGATTGAATGCGTAAATGACACATCTAATCTGGATGATAGGTATGCCCCTCTCCACAAATACCTTTTGATGTATAATTACCTAACAAAGAGAAAAACGAGTAAAAAAAGGTTTCATGTCAAAACGCAAAAACTATCAAAGTGAGATATAACCTGTAAAGGAAGTAAGCCTATAGGCCCAGGGTCTTATATCCATCTTTAGGGCGTGGCTCTGTAGTTTGGAAAAGGAACCTTCTAACCTACTGCCACGTTCTAGCTAGCAATATGGGCTAGAGTGATGTCACTGGCGGGCTAGAGTGATGTCACTGGCATGCTATATTTAAGCAATAAGGGCCGAGGAGATGTGGTATATGGCCAATATACCACATAAGGGCTGATCTTATGCACGGTGCAACTGGAGTGCCTGGAAACATCCCTTAGCCGTGGTATATTGGTCATATATCACAAACTCCCGAGGTGGTGCCTTATTGCTATTATAAACTGTTTACCAACTTAATTAGAGTAGTAAAAATAAATGTTTTGTCATACCTGTGGTATACAGTCTGATATACCATGGCTGTCAGCCCAGCCAATCAGCATTCAGAGCAACCTTTCAGTTGTTGGCCCAACACTCATAACCGTGTGTGTGTGCGTGTGTGTGTGTGGTGTCACAAGGCATTTCCTGGATTGATGCTTATCCATGTCAGGATGAAAAATTAGTTTGGCCATATCTCAGCTAGACACATAGCCTATGTGACAAAATGTATCTTTGGGGGCTTATGTCAAATTAAATGGGCAATCAGTACATTTTTGGGCTAATAAATTAATGATATGTACCATTTATTCTTGAAGAATACAACTTAGTTTCCACAAGAATTGAAGAGGGGTTACATTTCTCCAAACCCATCCCTCAGCTTTTTGTCAAAACAGGGAAGGGGTAACGCTTTCTTATTGATTCACGCTTTAAGAAACTCCCTTTTACATTAAATAAAAGTACAGAGCTTTGTAATGGTATATCATAAACTACAGTTGGAGAAAGCTATGGGAAACCTATGCTGCTTTAAAAGTTGATCATCTTGTATACCCAGTTTTGAGGAAAAGCCTTTCAAAGTTTGTCATAGTTGTTAGAGAGCTGTTCTTTTTTTTAATGCATTGTTCACACCCTCTTAAGCCTTAGCCCCACCCATCTCTTTAAAGCTGTACTATTTCCTGGTTGCTAAAATTCTAATAGTTCACCTAATTTCAGTTTATGTGACAAATAGTGTAGAGAATATATTTTCCATAACCAAAAATATAGAATTTTCAGCTGTTTGAAGCTGGTGTACAAACCTGAATATAAAAGATTCAAAAAAACTCAACTTAATGGGAAGATAGAAATAGTGCACATAGAACAGATCTACCACTTCATATACTTGATTTCATATGAGAATGACAGATCTATAACTGAAGGATGGCAATGATGAGTCAGAACTAGGGAAAATGGCTTTTAGGTTAACTGGACTTTCAGGTTTATGGCAAAACCACTAAGAGTTCATATACCATTTTATTAGGTCAGATTCGAATGACCCCTGTCCAGTTCATAACATATTCAGAAAGTCTTTGCTGACAACCTGTTGTTTACTATTCAGAAGTTTAATGCTTTCGCTCCTTCACCCCTGGTCTTCTACTACCAAATGACATTGCTTAGCCTTAGAGTACAGCTTCATTAATCCGCCACTCTCCCCTCCATCTGCTTCAAAACGCAAGTACTGACATAACAATTACCCAGACACCCCTTGACCTCTTTTCCCATCATGTCACCTCATCCTTCCATTCACCCTCCTCTACCTCCGCCCTCCCCTCTTCAGAATCGGTCTCCGCCGTGACCATCACGTCCAACCTGAACGAAGCAGTCGAGTTCAACAGCACTGTGGTCTTGACCTGTTCGGCCAAAGGCTCCTTCCTCATGTTCAAGTGGCTCAACGGTACCACCCCGCTGGTCGCCGACGGGAAGCATGTGACCTTAAGTACAAACTCCACAGTGCTGACCGTGGCTGGAGTTTTCAGGAAGGATCTGGTCGGACCAATCTACTGCACTGCCTTCAACAACCTAGAGAGCAAGAACAGTGCCCCCTTCAACCTCACTGTCAACTGTAAGTACATATGTTCTTATAGCCTGGTCTGACATCTGCTTGTGCTGTCTCGCCTACTCCTATGGTCATTGTTAGAAAGACAGCACAAACAGATCTGGGACCAGGCTAATATTATTGTCCATTGATTCCACTCACGTCTCTGCCAGGTTATTTGAAAGGTTCAGGTAGAGTTTAGTTTAGAGTCTTAGAAAGCTTTGTGTGACTTGCCTGTGGTCTGATGGTTATGGTGAAATCACACCAACATTCCTAGCTTCAGTCTCATCAACACTTAGATATGATATTGAGCAGTAGATCAATTGTTTTGTGTGCTGGCTTTAGTATAAGTCATTCCAGCCATTTTCTATATTGTAACAGTGATCGGCTGCTGATCTATATCAGCCTTCCAGCTCAGGTTAGTACAATGCAGGCGACAGGAAAATACAGTTCAGATAAGATCCACATTTCGTCGTCGCCTCTCTGAATAGAGCACCTGGGAGGGGAAAGACCTCTCGCTGCTTTTTTTCGTTAGGATTTTAATGAGCTGCTACATTGTGGTTTGCATTAAAAACAGCTGAACCTAACTCTTTTCCAATATTTTTACAGATGGGCCAGAAAACATCGCCATGACAGCCATCCCCAACGCTGAGTTCCAAAAGAAGGGTTCCAACATTACATTGACCTGCACAGCCCAGTCTAGCCCTGCGGCTGTGCTTCAGTGGATCCACAATGGAGTCCCGCTCAATGTGATGGGCCCCCAGCTGGTACTGGACAACGTTGCCAAGGCACAGAGTGGAAACTACTCCTGCATGGCCAGCAATGACAAAACCTTGCGATACCTGGAATCCACCACAACCAAGTTCACTGTAGTAGGTGAGTAGGAGAGGAACCACAAGAGCCAATGAGAAATCAAGATTTTATACATGGATAGGAAGGGTGCTTTAGTGAATACAAACGGGAGCACGGGAGCCATGTACAGTACAGTATACTGGTAGAGACCTAGAGGCAAATCTTTCTCTAATGGAAAGCATAGTGGTGAAACTGGTTGTTGCATTCAGTTGAGCTACATTATTCTACAGAGGTTTTTGTCAGTAACATGTTTTTAAGTTACACTCATTACTTTTTATTAGACATATAGACTGACATGTTGTTGTTGGAACAGTTGTACTAATTACAAGGAAGTTGTTAATACCCTATCTACATGTAATGTTTGTTACTGCCAATTGAACACTTTTTGTTTCTCAAAGAGATATTATCAACATTATTAAGGTTATACCATAAACAGACAGACTGAAACCTGTTTCCTGGCTTGGCACCCTGAAGACATGACACCGAACACTGAATGGATTTCATATGATTTTGAAGCATGCAGTATAAGTTTCAAGCCCAGTGACTTCATATCGTGGCAACTTTGTACGTTTTCTCATAGGTTTTTAAAGCTTGTGAAATATGTGCTGCATGCCATACAGTACAAAGAGTGCATGGCCCTTGTGTGTACTGAAACTGTTTACTACGGGAGACAGACAGTCTACCATTTTGTGAGTGACTAAAACCTGCTCGGTTGGGGGATGGTCTTTCAAAATGCCTGGAGTCCTTGAGTCGGGTGTTGTATTCTAGAAGTGAGATTGGCGTACAGCAGTCATTTCAGCTATTCTATGAATGTTCCCCTGTACTTGGTAAACAGTAGTGACTTTAAGTCCAATTATTATTATTAATCATGAATCATATAGTGACAAATTTTTACTTTTAATAACTGACTAAAGCTGACGAAATAGGAATTTGCCTCAGAAAATGTTTCCCTTATTGGCCAAAGTATTGGTTAGGCAGTTGTGAGTCACCATTGAGGGCCATGAACGTTGGGTTTAAAATATATTATCTTGCCATTAGTTTTCCAACACTCATTAGTGTTTATCTTGGCCAGGTCGCAGTTGTAAATGAGAACCTGTTCTCAACTGGCCTACCTGGTTAAATAAAGGTTAAATATATATATTTTTTTTTAATTATTCAGGAAAAACAAGACAGTGGTTTCATGTGTTGTCCAAAACAAAAAGGCAAGCTTAGCATTAGTCCTGCTTTAAAGTGGTCTAGCATGACAGTGAGCATGGTTTTGCTTGGTTTACACGTTTTTGGTACATCAGGGCATTCAAAGACTCATTGTAAAATAATAACATTTTTATTTGATGTCACTTTTTATGGAAACATGGCCTGATATAAGCTGGACAGTGATATAGTAGCTACCCACTGGGCACAGATGTCAATTCAACGCCTATTCCACGTTGGTTCAACGTCATTTCATTGAAATGACGTGGAAACAATGTTGATTCAACCAGTGTGTGCCCAGTGGTTAGATGTAATGTCATTTAAGGTATAATGAAAGTACAATGTATTCTAATTTAGTAGGCATCGTCTAATACATCCAACTGAAATCTAATGAACAGTTCATCAAGCTTCATGTGGTGTTCATGTTCTAAATACTTTGTGCTTATAGTACTCTGAAATCTGTTTTCTTTCAGAGTGTTACCATCCGGTCTGTAACTCCATTTGTCCTCTGTGTTTGTAGAGGCCATATCCGGCGCTAAGATCACAGGCCCCAATGGAACGCTTGTCGCAGGTAACAGCACGGCCACCCTGAGCTGCCAGGCAACCGTCGGCACCGCCGACACTCGAGTGTGGCTGAAGAATGACGCAGCACTGTCTCCTAGCAACAGGGTCATGGTCTCGGCAGACAAGAGTTCGGTCACGATCAAGCCAGTGCAGAAGGAGGACAGTGGGGAGTACCAATGCAAGCTGACCAATGTTGTGAACACAGACACTGCCAGCATCAAGATAGTGGTCAACTGTGAGTATAGGCCTCCTGACCTCTTCACTGACCATTAACACCAATCGCAACCCTGACCCATCAAGGTTGAACAAAGTTAACATTATATTCTACTGTTACTTTGTTCATAATGTTACAGTATCCAAAAATAAAAGCTTTGTATTTTATCAAAATCCATGATAAACTGTCTGTATGCCACAGTGTAGTATTATTTAGGTCAGAATTTCAGGTATAAAGCTTAAAGAAAGGAAAAGCTAAAATTCTAATTTCCATGTCACAGTTGGTCCCGAGGATGTGTCTGTGAAGGGGAAACATTCCGTAAAGGCGAAAGACAATGTCACGCTAACGTGTGCCGCAGTCTCTGTCCCTGCTGCCACCTACACCTGGAAATTCAATGAGACGCTGACCGGTGTGATGACAGCCGAGTACGTCATCGAAGCCGCTCTGTACAAGGACAATGGAATTTACACCTGTGAAGCCAGGAACGCCGTCACCGGGCTGAGCACTGCCGTTGCCCACAAGCTGTCCGTCAAAGGTTTGATTGTGGAGGCTATAAGAGTATTCTACCGTTTGGCACCACGGTTCTTAGGATGTCTTCTCACCCTAACTGTTGTAGGGATCTTCTACTTACAAATCATGCAGCACTGTCCACGTTTATCTCATGTGAGGCTGCTGCAGTACCTTGAGATGTTCTGATGATGATGATAAATAATCGATTGTTCTTGTGATTTCCGCAGAGGACGGAACACCGGATGATGGCCTGACGGGCGGTCAGATCGCTGGAATCGTCATTGGCGTGCTTGTCGCTCTAGTGATCATCATCATAGGAGTCCGCTGCATGAGAAAGAAAAAAACGCCGTGAGTTCTCTTGGTTTTACTTGTGATCCACGTACGCTGTTCGATAGGAGGCAGCATGGCTCTGTTTGCAGACACAGCTGGTGTGGGTAATGACACACAGTGATACACAATATGTAATCGTCTCTGAATGCCAATCCTGTGAATCTCCAGTCTTTGCATGAGTTCTCTTTTTCTTTGGCATCCTAGAACTTGTATTGCCCGGTTGTTGCCCAAGTGCAGTACCTTTACTCTGTTCATTGCATCCAAACTCTCTGCACTTCCAAAGCCCTGTTTCAGAAAAAACTCTTTGTAACTTTTCACGTGCATCAACAGAGATAAAGGTACTGATTTTATTGGACTTAGAGCAGAGAACAAAACAGTTGAGTTAAGGCAGACACTGGCAGACACGCCTCGCACATTCCAGCATTTGGCTACAGAAATCAATAAAAACACCCCTTTCAAGTCATGGAAGCTCTGAACAAACCCGAAAACTGAGAAATATACCACAGGTGTCCTTGCTCATGATTTTGCATCAAAACACTTTTTCTCACCCCTTTCTCACTAATAAGAGTGTTGTCAGCAGAGCAGTAGTGCTGAGCGATTTGTGTGTTTTGTTCAGTTTCGGTTCAATTATAATTATAATTATTTAAAAAGTATAATGGTTTTCTATTATTTTTTTAAACATTAAATGCACTATGCATAATCAAAACAAATCAAATGTTATTGGTCACATACATGTGTTTAGAAGATGTTATTGCGGGTTTAGCAAAATGCTTGTGCTTCTAGCTCTGACAGTGCAGTAATATCTAAGAAATAATATCTAACAATTTCAACACATATACACACAAATTTAAGTAAGGAATGGAATTAAGAATATATAAGGTTTTAGAACACCTACTCATTCAAGGGTTTTTCTTTATTTGTACTATTATCTACATTGTAGAATAATAGTGAAGACATCAAAACAATTAAATAACACATATGGAATCATGTAGTAACCAAAAATGAAAATATATTTTATATTTGAGATTCTTCAAATAGCCACCCTTTGCCTTGATGACAGCTTTGCACACTCTTGGCATTCTCTCAACCAGCTTCACCTGGAATGCTTTTCCAACAGTCTTGAAGGAGTTCCCACATATTCTGAGCACTTGTTGGCTGCTTTTCCTTCACTCAGCGGTCAGACTCATCCCAAACCATCTCAATTTGGTTGAGGTCGGGAGATTGTGGAGGCCAGCCAGCCAGACAGACAGAAAGCCAGACAGACAGACAGACAGACAGACAGACAGACAGACACAGAGACAGCCTACTACTGTTGTGTCGTCTGCAAACTTGATGATTGAGTTGGAGGCGTGCTTGGCCACGCAGTCATGGGTGAAGAGGGAGTACAGGAGTTGGATGAGCATGCACCCTTGTGGGGCTTCAGTGTTGAGGATCAGCGCCTGGGGGTGTCAGGAAGTCCAGGACCCAGTTGCACAGGGCAGTGTTCAGACCAAGGGCCTCAAGCTTAACGATGAGCTTGGAGGGTACTATGGTGTTGAATGCTGAGCTATAGTCAATGAACAGCATTCTTACATCGGTATTCCTCTTGAAAAAGCGTGTGTGAGCAAGGAGGCCTACAAACCTGACTCAGTTACACCAGTTCTGTCAGGAGGAATGGGCCAAAATTCACCCAACTTATTGTTGGAAGCTTGTGGAAGGCTACCCGTAACGTTTGACCCATGTTAAACAATTTATATGCAATGCTACCAAAAACCTATTTAGTATTTGGAGGTCACTGGAGGTCAAGCATACCTGGAGAGCACGGTCTACCACCACCATTCCAAGGCCCTGCTCCTCATTGTCATCATCTGCCAACCTTGAAATGGATGTTTGAGGCGATTGTTCCTTCACGGCATTCGCACTCTTGGAGGTCTTAGACAGGAAAATGTCTGTCTCCATTGACAAAAAATGTCAGGTTTGGATCATCGGCAGTACATTTTTGTAAGGTTGTCAATGGAAAAACAGGAACTATATAAGTGAAGTTGAACTATTTGTATTGCTCATTTAATTTGTAGCATTTACCTGACAGATTTCCAAAGCATTCCTGCAGATACATTCCTTTAAATCGTTTTTGTTTCATTAGTAGTATTAAGTACATCAGCTTTTTGTGTTTGTGGTAGTAGAAAAGAAAGAACAGTGGTGTGTGTAAAGGTCATAAACAAGCAAAGGGAAAGAAAGTTACATGGATTTCTGATGCAAATGTGAGCCCAACCGCCTTCATCCAGACAGGAAGATAAGCCTCCAGATAACCAACTAGCATAACATGCATTTATAACCGCTTGCTCTGTTTCACCAAAAGTGCAGACTTCCAACCAGGGAACTAACAAGCTGATACAAAAGCAAAAGATAAAAAAGTTTGCCATGTTGACAGCTAGTGAACAAGAGGAATGCAGTATGTTGTTGAAAGCTGATACCTGGTTGGTCAGTTTTAGACCACCCTGTGTGCACAACTGGGTTCACACACAGCTGCACACTTGTTTAATTGGGACTGGCAGGTGCAAAGGTCCAAACACAGATACTGTTTCCTGATTAGTGTGATAGGTGACTGGCAAGTGGGTGCACAGCAGGCCAGGCCCCAATGTAAGATGGGGATTAGCGATTACAGGTGCTGATAGTGTAGGTGTCTGGTAAAGTCACTGTCTTTATATTGAGCAGATTTATTTTCACCGGTGGAGGATATAGATGTATGTCTCAGGCAGTTCAGGCAGCCCCTGGCCACAGGTATACACTGAATTTGTTTAACCATGTGCTGATATACGTTACTAGACACTTTTACAGAGTATCCAAGTGATTTAAGCAACTAAGATATGATTCTGTTGATATTGGTTAGATCAATACCATGACAACATGTATACAGTAGATAAATGTTATAGGTCACAGATAAACCACTTCCAAAGATATGCATATGTTTATCATGGCTCTCTCTACTCATTCTGCCCGGCCTTGTCAGCCTGGATCAACGCTGTGGGTTTCAGCAGTATTTTGAAAACACAGTCGGACCACATTCCAACACTCTCTCAAGCCTCCCACTCAGCAGCGGAAGATTCCATGTCAACAGCGGGGTCCGCCTCTTTTCGCTCCTCTCTGAATCCCCTTAAGATAACAAGCTGTCGGGGCGTGGTGCCCCAGAGCAGTGGAACAGACCCTTCCAGCCGAGCTTAAGCCCCTCTCCTCATTTCTGATGGACTAGAGAGGTGTACATAGGTTGAGTCAGTGGAACAATGATTGGATGAGGGGTAGATACAGTTATGCTCTTCTTTATCATCCTCAATGGGAAATTCCTCCTTCCCAGGGTAGTCACTGGGAATAGGGGAGAGGCTGAGTTCAGAGTATGGTTGGAATGTCACAGTCGTGTCTGCACAGGTCTCTCTCTCTCTCTCTCTCACGTTCTGTCCATCTCTCTCTTCCTCTCGCCTCATATGTCTTTTGCTGTCTTTCATTCTTTTTAACATTCTTACTCTACATTCCTCTCCTCCACTTGGTTCCTTCTTGAAGTTATATTGGCAGTTAAGAGAGGACCGTTTCCTCCATACGGCTTGTGCCGTATGTGCTGAGGGCCATTCCTCACGGACGTATTTTATATTTTGTGAAGACATGCCGTAATTCAGCCATAGTACTGATACACAGGCACACCTGCAGGATCAAAGTGAAAACTGCCAAGTACCCGTAGTTGATTGTAGTTATTGAGTCGTCCTCTTCCTGTGTTGTCTACTGCTCTTATCAATGGCACAAAACAAAGCTAAATGCTTAGATGATTTCTGAGATGAGATCCCAGCATTAAAAAGGTTACAGGATCTAAATCAAAATCAAATCAAATTGTATTGGTCACATGTTATTGCGGGTGAAGCGAAATGCTGCGACAGTGCAGTAATATCTAACAAGTAATATCTAACGTTTTCACAACATATACCCAAAACACACAAATCTAAGTAAAGGAATGGAATTAAGAATACATTAATATATGGACAAGCAATTTCAGAGTGGCAAGGACTAAGATACAGTAGAATAGTATAGAATATAGTATATATACATATGAGATGAGTAATGCAAGATATGTAAACATTATTAAAGTGACTAGTGTTCCATTTATTAGTGGCCAGTGATTTCTAGTCTATGTATATAGGCAGCAGCCTCTAATGTGCTAGTGATGGCCATTAACAGTCTGATGGCATTGAGATAGAAGCTTTTTTTCAGTCTCTCGGTCCCAGCTTTGATGCACCTGCACTGACCTCGTCTTCTGGATGATAGCGGGGTGAACAGGAGGTGGCTCGGGTGGTTTTTGTCCTTGATGATCTTTTTGGCCTTCCGGGTGCTGTATGTGTCCTGGAGGGCAGGTAGTTTGCCCCCGGTGATGCGTTGGGCAGAACGCACCACCCTTTGGAGAGCCCTGCAGTTGCGGGCGGTGATACAGTCCGACAGGTTGCTCTCAAGTGTGTATCTGTAAAACTTTGTTGAGGGTTTTAGGTACCAAGACAAATTTCTTCAGCATCATGAGGATGAAGAGGCGCTGTTGTGCCTTCTTCACCACACTGTCTATGTGGATGGACCATTTCAGTTTGTTAGTGATGTGTACGCCAAGAAACTTGAAGCTTTCTACCTTCTCCACTGCGGTCCCGTCGATCTGGATAAGGGGGTGCTCCCTCTGCTGTTTCCTGAAGCCCATGATCATCTCCTTTGTTTTGTTTACGTTCAATCAGAGGTTATTTTCCTGGCACCACACTCCCAGAGCCCTCACTTCCTCCCTGTAGGCTGTCTCGTCATTGTTGGTAATCAGACCTACTACTGTTGTGTCGTCTGCAAACTTGATGATTGAGTTGGAAGCGCGCTTGGCCACGCAGTCATGGGTGAACAGGGAGTACAGAGTAAAAAAATACTCTGGATACATTCAGTAACATAATAAGAATATTCATGGGAAAAATGTGTTGTAGGTGCAACATAAGACAAAAAATGTAAATGGTTTGAGTTAGTTAGAGTTGCACTACATTTGCACACTACATTTGCACACCCTGTATTTGCACACCCTGTATTTGCACACCCTGTATATAGATTTTCTATTGTGTTATTGACTGTACGTTTGTTTACTGTGTAACTCTGTGTTGTTTTTTGTTGCACTGCTTTGCTTTGTCTTGGCCAGGTCGCAGTTGCAAATGAGAACTTGTTCTCAACTGGTCTACCTGGTTAAATAAAGGTGAAATAAAAAAGAAAATAAAAAAGAGGTCTAACTGGTGTCTCCAAGTGGCCACACACCTCTCCAAAGTGCTCACAGTTCCTAAGTAATTTCAATGCACTTTTATGACTCAAAGAAGAGTCTTCGCTATAAGGTGCTATTTTGAGCTCTCCTAGCTGTGCTTTTGAGGAACTAGACTTGTAGTTGTTTTGCTTGGAACACAGCCCTGCATCCCCGCCATCACACAATTACTGTTGTTGTTTACACGTTCCAAAAACAGTCAATTTTATAAATTGTAATCTGGTCAGGTGGGCATCATTTGAAGGCGTGTTCTATTGCCAACATGGCTAGCTAAGTTACAAAATACGATCTTACAGTGTTAGGCTTTCACAAGGAAATTCAGAGAAGCATTCAGAGAAGCAGATGGTAGTGCATTCAGGTGCGTGTTCCCTGCCAAATTTCTTCATATGACAAAAATAGGCCCATTCTGTTCAGAACAACCCAGGCTATGACTCCATGATTGTAATCAAGCAATGTAATCATAAACGTTGACAATGTACACTGAGTATACAAAACATTAAGAACACCTGCTCTTTCCTTGACATAGACTGACTAGGTGAATCCAGGTGAAAGCTATGATCCCTTATTGATGTCACTTGTTAAATCCACTTCAATCAGTGTAGATGAAGGGGAGGAGACAACACTGCTCTGCTGACAACACTCTTAAAGAAGGATTTTTAAGTCTTGAGACAATTGAGACATGGATTGTGTAAAGGTTTAGGTGCCTTTGAACGGGGTATGATAGTAGGTACCAGGCACACCGGTTTGAGTCAAGAACTGCAACACTGCTGGGTTTTCTGTGTGTATCAAGAATGGTCCACCACCCAAAGGACATCCCGCCAACTTGACAAAACTGTGGGAAGCATTGGAGTCAACATGACCCAGCATCCCTGTAGAATGCTTCGACATCTTGTAGAGTACATGCCCTGACGAATTGAGGCTGTTCTGAGGGCTAAAGTGGGGTTGCAACTCAATATTAGGAAGGTTTTCCTAATGTTTGGTACACACAGTATCTATTACATGAGTTTGCTTGTATGACATCAAAGCTGTATTTATTATAATCCTCATTGTCTCATCTTTCAAAATACATCGAGTCCTCTTTATTTACAGAATTTCCCTCACTCAAGACAACAAAACATTTGCAAATGTTGCCCAATTAGCAGGAGGGATGGGCGCAACATCTTGTCGCTCGTGGTACTCAAGTTCAGAACCGCTGTCAGTCAAAACCAATACTGCACTGGGAAGCGGAGGCCTTGAGCTCTGATGTCATGTACACTCAATGTAAACTCAGTTTATTAGGGACACCGCCCAGTTCACAAAAATGGTTTGCTACCTATGGACATTCCATCAAAGAAATGAGGAGACAGAACAGTGAGGCGTCATTCCAGTAATCGCCACTATTTTCTTTTACGTTCTGTTTCAGGATCGAGTCGCCATACTAGAAGAGTGCCCCGAGGAAAGCTGGTAAGCTGCTCTTTGATAACTCCATATTATCCTCAAGTTGTTTGCGTTCCCTTGTCAAGTGACACAAGCTAGCATTATCCTCTGTTGTAACAGCAGTTATCAAGGCTGTCTCCAGAGCCTGGGACAAACATATCGTTGTTGACGACATTCTTATTGCATTGCATTTGAGGTTACAGCTACCATTCTATGGTGCCACTCCCTATCACAAAAGTCTGACCTGAAGGGCCTCTGCCTTTCAGATAAGAATGTTGACTTTATGTGTAGGGAGTGGGCACCCAAGTCCGAGTCTGGCATAGCTACAGTAAATCTGTGGTGTGTCCTTCTTTCGTCTGAATGAACAAGTAAGGCAAAGGTCCTCATTTGGGCTATTAGCATTTTGGGAGTTGAAGTAGAACAAAAGCCAGTAGATACCGTATAGCCTAACTATTGCCAATGTTCACCTAAGAGGTGAAAGACTTTCCGATGAGGGATGATGAAAAAAAGTAATTTAACTTCAGAAGTTTTTTTTTTTTACTACAGTGTTCTTAGTGGTAAACTATAAGTCATGTGACCCCTTTCTTCTCCTCCACAGGAGCTATCAGCCCAAAGAATCAGCCAATTATTCCCCTCAAGATCCATCTCTGCAGTCGGGAAGACCAATCAGGTGGAAACCTCCCCCAGGTTGGTCGAGCCATACAAACCTTTCATCAAAAAGCCCTAATAACCATAGGGGTCACAACATCTCTCCTTAACTCTCACACATCAGAGGAGCTGGCCATCTCCTTTGAAAATGGTGGTGTGTCTGGGACACATCTATCCCATCTAACACCTATCTGTCTGTTATTTTCCTTCACACATCTTCCCTCCTCTCCATCCAGCCCATTGGCTAAGGTAAACAGCTTCCAACACTCCCTAGGATGCTGACTCTTTCTCCTTCGCAAAACAGAGGAATGTCATCACTTGCAACAATTTCTACACATATTCCTTAGGGAATTAAACGCATCATAGACTTGAGCGATGGTGATGCCCTGTCCGTCACGAGTGATCCTTTGAGAACCTGGAGGAGGATTTAGTGGTATAATACACCGGCGTCCCACAGGGAATGTAGAGGATTGTAGGGCTTAGTCATTTGGTCACTCGTCACTGATCACAACATCAAGGCAAATGGATATCGTCTGAAACTTTCAAACACCTAACGGACACAGGCTTGTAAATCTGAAGTTACCACAGCCGGGTCTCTGCTTGATCCCAAGGATTGCTTAAATGTTTTACCTCTGCAAGATCATCTCGTAACAGCAACGACAAGATCCAACACGCAGCAAATTTCCGTGAGAAAAAAAAAAGTTGGAATGTTTTTGTGGGCAAAGACATTCTTTGGTTTTGGAGGGAAAACGTGTGAGTCAGGGCTGTATTACTGAGTTTTGTTATTTACTGTATTCCACTTTTCAAATGGATCTTCATTGAAATTGGAATATTGTTTGTATTATTTTGGCTTTTGTGGTGTAAACAATTTTTTTTTTTATAACCGTGAATTAACAAGTTGCCATTTTACGTTAACTGTAACACAACCCTTTTTTTTACCTGCTTTTATGAGAAATTACGTCCTTGTTTTTAGTCACTAGTATTTATTTTTTTGAAACCTCAGATGAATACATTGAGCTGATGGTTCGTTTTTTATCCAATGAATGATCATGAGTAGTTTGCTGTCAAACAATGAGTTGTTTGACAGCACACACAGGTGTGTGTGTGTGACACCCAGTCACATACACCTTCAATTAGAACACACAGTACTATGGGTTGAGTTGGGGCGGCAGGTAGCTGAGTGGTTAGAGTGATGGTAACTGAAAGGTAAAGTAACCGAAAGGTTGCTGGATTGAGTCCCTGAGCTGACAAGGTAAAAATCTGTTGTTCTGCCCGTGAACAAGGCAGTAAACCCACTGTTCCTAGGCTGTCATTGTAAATAAGAATTTGTTCTTAACTGACTTGCCTAGTTAAATAAAGGTTACATTTAAAAAAGTTATTTATCTGTTTGAGTTTTCTCCTGCCCTTTAAAGTCAATGTTTTTTTTTGCGTGGCATGAACAGTACAGGGCAGTTACTCT
The DNA here is from genome assembly GCA_023634145.1 of Thymallus thymallus. Classification (NCBI taxonomy): domain Eukaryota; kingdom Metazoa; phylum Chordata; class Actinopteri; order Salmoniformes; family Salmonidae; genus Thymallus; species Thymallus thymallus. Next base: position 10,637,208 of record CM042396.1, on the reverse strand, counting down.
TGTAGGCCTGGTAATGTTAATGCCACTTGGCTGTGGAAGGGGTTTACTCTTGTAGTTTGACCTACTCTGTTAAACCATACAATTATATACAGCATTCGGTCTATTCAAACAGAAAGACACACACATAAAGACAGATACACAGACACCAGAACTTGAACACA